>JAQQPU010005201.1:6812-34956 GCA_029168905.1 Artemia sp. Kazakhstan ARC1039 | reverse complement strand
AAAAAACCCATCCCGTGAGGCATCAGTACCATCCCACGGGACTTCAAAACCAGCTCCCTTTTCCTGGGTAGCCAAACCGCCCTGCGAGGAATCAGTACCATCTCGCAGTGCCTTCTCATTATCATTGAGTCCAAATTTCACCCTCGTCAGCGCAGAAAGAAATTCATCGGAAAAAGAAGACATGTCTCCTTTCCCCACTATCTGTTCTATCTGTTCATATTGTATTGCAACCTTATACGCATCACCTAAACAAAAAAAAAAATTCTGCACTATTCTCTAACAAATACCGTTTGTAGGACGGTCTGATCCACTCCTTGAATAAATTTAGAGCAAATCTTCCAAGAACTACACCATCATCCCTGGCTTCTAAGGACACCCTAAATGACCTTCCTAATTTTTGCATCCTTCTATAGAATAGATATACCCTTTCATCCTTAAATTGAGCCACGCCTACAAACTCTGCAACCATTTTGCCTACTATTTTGCCTGGGGTATATACTACAAGTAATCCACCTTTTAAACTTGACAAATTTATAATCGTGGGATCCAGATTCCCAAAAAAGGAGCGAAACAAACCATGGGCCAAAAATGACGCAAAGCTTTTGAATCAGACCAATTTAACAACAACTGAAATTTTTGTAACTTTGCAACAAACTCAATTTTTGTAACTTTGTAACAAATTTTGTAACAAACTTAATTATTTTTCCATTTTCTGACTTTGTGAATGGCGTTATTACTAAAAAAAAGGGGTCAATTAGCGATCCTATTACTTGGGACTGTTGAGGCTGTTCTATTGGAGGATTAATTGGGGTGGTGCTCAGGGGAGTTGGAGGGTTTGTTGGGACCCATGTCTTGATCTTTTGAAGGTAATCATAAAGTTCATCTTGATCGAAATCAGGATCATTTGAGTCAAATAAAAGAGGTGGAACTATGCCATTTATCCTTCACTGTCTTACAAAATCAAAAGCAACCTTTTTGTTATATCCAATTTCCACAGGATCAAGTATAGGAATAAAAACTGACATATTGAGATCAAAATTTGAAAAAGCAATTACTCTAAAAATTTAAAGGTTGGTTTTAAACACAATTCTTTAATTACGGACGCTAGACTTTGGGCAATTAACTTCACTTCTAACAACAAGGGTCTAATAAAATCTACTGGGTTGGTTAACCGCGTTAAATCACTTACGAAAGATAGTCCTTTCCAGATCCAATTGTAGTTGGTTTCAATTAAATCACTAGCGTCAAATGTAGTCACAATTGAGAATTAATTTTCGATTATCGAATTCAAAATGTTAAATTTTGGTTGGAAACTGTCAAATGTAGATCACACGTCGACTGTATAAAATCAGGTAAAATAAACCACCAACCGTAGAATGGCTAAGTGAAGGTAGAAATCAACCGGAGACTCTCAGTTGTAGAAATTTTAATTAGTAGGTAGAAGCTATCGCGAGGGAATCCATATTAGGCATTGTGTAACAGCCTATTTCAAAATGTTCATTTAAAAGAAAGTGTTTCTCAAGAAGGCGCTTTGAAAAGAAGAAAGTTCAATAGCTCGTAACGTTTCGATGTCTTATTAATCAGTCTTATGTAGTATTTGCAGCTCAATATCACAGTCTGGTAGCGGGCGAAATACTCTTCAATATGTTGCCAGTATTTAGCATAAGATGTCGTAAATACTTATAACGGTCACTCAAATGTCACTTGGAGGTTTTCCACTAGTGATATATGCTCCACTAGTCTTAACCGCTTGCCACCACTCTGTAAACCTCTATTTAAGTTCTTTCTATATGCCCTTTTATAATTGGCAGATGTAATGGTTTACGTAAATTCCAAAGATAGACGATAAACGTTGGTATAAGGTCTTTATTGAATAACGTGAGAATACACACAGAGAAAATAAGGTAGCACAAGATCAACTAGCTACGACGAAGGCGAACGATGGACCGCCTTTAGGAATGAGCCAAGAATGTAACTTTCCTGGAACGGAAGTTCCAGCTATTGGTTGTTCAACCATGCCTGGGAACGGACCCCTTTCCCACGACTAGCTTTAGTCCCAAAAGCCCCCCTGGACTGTTCTCGTTGACATATACATGGCCAAATCTCTAAGAAACGAGACACCGGAAAAAGCCTTCTCGAATTTACGTTCCAAATACTTTACACTTGAATAACCATCATCAAATACAGCTCCCAGCCTCCCCCCAGCCCATCCACCCTCTCCTCCCCTATCCCTTCCACTCACTCCTCCCCCAGCCCATCCACATACTCCTCCCTCTGACCATCAACCCAATCCCCCAGCTACCTCCTCCTTCCACTCACTCCCCCCAGGAGAGGAGGTGAGATCCTCCTGAGATCGTTGTTGTTGTTTCATCTTTGCCAGTTTTAGTGCAATCATTTATATTGTCGACTCCGAAGTCCGAATTCGGCCCTTTGTGGGCTTGTGATAGTGATCTTTTTGAAATAAATATCTTATCTTATCTTATCCTCTCGTTCAGGGAAATTGTTGCTCATTGTTGGTTCAGCTTTGTTTTTAAGGGTATTTGAAGTTCTTCAAATTTAATTTTGTCTTTTATTTCTCAACTTATGATTCGTTGTTCTGTTTCTCCCATAAAATTTAAGGGCTGACCCCAATTAAGACGGTCAGTGCTTTACTTTGAACGCTGTCATATTTGCTTTACTGGAAAAAGGTACCATTTTTAACAAGTTTTTTTCCCATTCTACAACCGAATGATGCATGTATCTGTCTTATACATAATTATCACACAATACAAACTAATGTTCTGCATATAATTTACTCAATCGTGAAGACATTAGCCCTATTAATGCAACCTTAGAGTTGCAAAGGAAGAAAAAAAAAAACACTGAGTTTTGAACCCGTATCCTTGTAAATCACACAAATTAAGGACATCGCATACCGAGCCACCACATTGGGCTACATTGAACCTGTAAAATTAATTGAATTACTCTACTTGAATTTTCCAGAAATAACATTAAAATAATAGAACGAAAATTAGGTTTTAAGGTACTATATTTTCCGATGCTATCCAGTGGCGGATCTGGCATTTGTAGAAAATGAAGGGGATTGAATAAAATGATAGACAAGCGTACAGCACTTACCCGAACGGGCTACAATGAACTAGAGACAGTGTTTGAAATAATCTCTTCAAGTTTCGCCGTTGACAAATCGAATAACAAACACAAAGCACGAAATGGCCCAAAAACGGCACTACTGTGTCGCAATTTCTTACTATTTCAAAAGACAGCAAAGTCTTTGAAATGGGCTCTAATCATTCTCTCTACGACTAACAAGATATTGAGGAGTTTTTTTTACGACTATCATGGTAAGCGAGGTTTTGAGGAGGGGACAACCCTTCATATACGGAATAGTTTCCGTTCTTTTTGAGTTTTAATGTTGCTCCTTACTTTCAGTTAAAAACATGTTTTTTTATTCAATATCTGTTCGTTTTTTCAAATAATACAGGTAAATCTGGCTCAGCCTCTATGAAATATACCACCCCCCCATGGGAAAACTCCATGAATATTTCATTCCAAGTACACCCTCCCCCCTCGTCAAATTCCCTCTAGACAGTTTCATCCTCGCTGAAAATCCTCCTCCCCGTAAAATATTTTGGGACGATCAGCCTGAAAAATTATTCTTAGAATACTTTCATTTGAAAAGACTTTAGGCTAATCTCTAATCGAAAACAAAAAGACTAAAAAAAAAATATACGGAAGGGGGTATTTCCGGAGTGATCGAGAAACCGCGGTTTCTCGATCACTCCGGAAGTACCCCCTTCCGTATATTTTTTTCCGGAAATCAAAACACGCAGAAAATAGCCCCCGGATAATTCCCCCCAAATATCTCCACATGCAAAATTGAGTTGGCAAAGGTAACGTAAGACAATTAAATAGAATTTCTTATAGGAATTTCTGTCAAATACCCCCAGTGTAAAAGTTTCCCTAGAACCCCCCTCCCCCGTAAATTCCCTCCCCAAGGAAGATTTTCTAAATGGAAATCATGACACGCAGAAAATAGCCCCCGGATAATTCCCCCCAAGTATCTCCACATGCAAAATTGAGTTGGCTAAGATAACGTAAGAAAATTAAATAGAATTTATTATAGGAGTTCTGTCAAATACCCCCAGTGTAAAAATTTCCCTAGAACTACTGCTGCTACTACCGTTACTACTACTGTTATTGCTGCTACTAATACAACACTACTACTGCTACTACTGCTCCTACTACTACCACTAATATTATGATACTAGCATTATTAAGACTAGGGATATGAAGGTGAAAATTTGAGAGAATATGGAGGAGAAATTTCAATTAAATCATAAGACACTATGCGCATGCAGATTATCGAAAGGGCGTATCTCCGGTATGGATTAGGATACTAAGTTGGAACTTTCAAGGAATGCCTGAAGGAGAAAATCAACTGACCAAAAGGCAATATTTACATGCTAATGCTACTACTACTACTACTAACAACTCACCGCAGCACCAAGCCCCCTGAGGCCTACTACTACTATTACCACTACAACAACCACTTCTGTAGCGAGTATTACCAAGACTGAGGATATTGAAGTGGAAACTTGAGGAAATATTGCGGGGAAAGTTGAAATTAATCAGTTAATAGCATGTGTATGCAGATTGTCAAAACGGAGCATCAGCAATATCTTCGAAAATTGAAATTGATAGAAAATTGAAAGTTCTAGTGCCCTTTTAAGAGTCAAAAGGGATTGAATGGTAACCAGCCCCCTTCCCATATCCATTAATTCCCCAAACACATCCAATCGAAATTTTGGTACAGCCATATTGTTCAGCATAGTTAAATACTCCAGTAACTATGATTTTTTAGATGTCAACCCCCCCCCCCTCTCCCCCCAGCCCGTATAATCTTGCCCTCACCCTTGCCTCATAACCTGTAAGCCCTTATAATCTTGGTTACGGAGTATTTTTGTTTTTTTGATATTAAGATAAATAGGAACAATAAGCTCGAAATCAGGATAGTTTTCACTAAAGTAGAGCATTTACAATCCTCGGAAAAAATAATATTCTTTGTGATGCATATTCAGCTGCACAATACACATATACTATAACATATAGTATTTTCTTGTTGACATTACATTTTTGGTAAAGAGGTATGGAGGAATTGGACATGGATATGGAGATCTATGGATTAAATGATGGACTACCTCTTTTCTCTTGACATTTTTGAATATTATTCACCAAAATCCATGCGATATGAAAATTGCTGACAAATTTAAATTTCAGTTTTAATTTAAAGTAGGTTCAGTTTCAATTTGTTTAATTCTATTTAGCCATGTCATCTATTATCTTATGTTGAAATTAGAAAGGCTTACAAATATCTAATAATCTGTTGGTTCTTCATGATCTTAATAATGATTATTCTACAAGTTTTATGCAAAAATACTGTAAATTGTAATTTCACAATTGTTTTTTTTTTATGGAGTACGAAATTTGTAATGTTTTGAGCAATTTGATTATAATGACAATTCAAAGATAATATTACGCTACTTGGACTGATGAGGAATTAATTTAAAACTTGATCTGGTCTATTTGAGCGACCGTGACAATACAGTGACAGAAGGAGTGTTTAAATACTTCTTGAGGTAAAAGCGTCCAAAACATAAACTTAAAAAAAATACAAAAGTTTTATTCATTTACTCTGCTTACAAGGCAACTGAAATAATAAATTGATCAACAAATATCTTCAAGATATTTTTTGTCTAGTTCTTCTCTCTTTTTTATTTTTCATCTTTGCAGAAATGAATTAAAAATGAATATATTAAATAAAAAAAAGTTTTTCTAACAAAAGTAAAGAACGAAGCCCTGTCTTTAGCAGAGGAATATTAAACTACCAGAAACTGTAATGAACAATGAACTAAAAGTAAAAAGAAACAGATATTAGACTTTAAAAAATGAAACCAATAATGAACTTAAAATGTGCTAAAAACGAAACTGACATTTAAATCAAACTCAAAACAAACAGAAATTACTAGATTTATGAACTTGGAAGTCCTCCATTTTGTACCCCAATTAGAGTTAGAAAGTCGCTCCCCTTGCACCTCAACTATAGCACAAGTGTGTTTCGCGCTGTTTTTTTTTTTTTTTTTTTTTTTTTTTTTTTTTTTTTTTTTTTTTTTTAATTCGAAAGAAAAACTAATTTCTGGAATTTCCAATCCACCTTGGTGCTCCGTGATGTTCCTAATACTACCAACAATTCATTATAGTACCAAGCCGCCAGAGGCTTTTACAGTTGCGTAGACTCTTCCTACATCCAAATCGGTTACTACCTCCAATGAAGTTCCAGTTTCCTTTGAATATTTTCTTACAGCATTTTTCACCTTTTTCAGTGACGATTTACTTTTATATTTGCCCCAATTTGGCCAATAAATATCCCTCCGCCTTGCCTGGGGTCGACTTTTTGCTCTTATATCGCTTAAATATTGCAAGGGCTGGCAATCTTGGCCATAAAGGCGTGATTGGGGATGTAGATATGTAATTAGTTTGGATTATTTTTGTTTATCACCTTTGTATTTTCTGCACAAAAAGCACATTTTCTGCACAAAAAACGTAACACCCAAAAATATCCGTAAAGAAAAGCAAATGACGAACATATACCCTCAGAAAAAACACCCTCAGAAAGAATTCAATGACGAATATATCGGTTGGACTTCACAATGACCAGTTAATTCAGTCATCTTAACTTGCTTGGCTGCCAGTTTTCTAAGGGGTAGACAGGTTTGCAAATTGTCTGGATGTAGGGAGGGGGAGGCTTGAAAAAACATTTTTTTTGCTAAAAAAGCGTCGTGGTTCTCCAAAAGCATCACTTTATTTATTTTTAATCTTCCGAAAAAGAACACAGCTTAGTCTAACTTTCTTGTGGGCTTTCATGTCTACTATTTAAATAATGGTCACGCTAAAAAAGTTAAATTGTTGTTACTCAGTCATTTTCTGACAGATAGTTTGACAATAAATTGATGGATAAATAGATAAAAAGGACTAAAATAAAAACAAACAAAACGATAAATCTGAACTTAAAACATTTGGTGCTTGTAAATCGAATAAAATCTGATTATTGTTTACTATAAAAGCAAATATTGATTTTTTTTCCCTCGGCTATATATATTTTCTACTTAACAAGATTTCAATTAAATCGGTGTTTAACTGAATCGAAAAATTATCAAGCAGATCGTTAGAAGAAGCCTAAAATCCAAAAAAAAAATGAGTTTTGATAACAATTATTAGATAAAAAGAATTGTTTTTTTTATGCTGATCCCAAATATATAAAATTCCTAAGGTTCAATGTTACCCCTCCAAAACTACCAGCCAGAGAAAATTTACCTGATTTTCAGAAAAGGAGGGAAACACTCCCAAAAAGTTCAAGTGATCTTAATGAGCACTATAACATTAGATTCGGCATATCAGGATCATATATCAATGATCATAATCTAAAAATCATATATCAATGCCTCCAGGGTTGATACAACCCACCAGAGCCTGGGGGCAATGATTGTAAGTTATACCCCTGATGCATATAAAGTTTTTATAGAAGAGCTGTTCTTATAAACTTTGAAGGAGGCTCATTTGATTAGAAATTGAAAGTTCTAGTTCCGTTCTTAAGAGTCAAAAGTGATCGGAGGGCAGGTAACCCCTCAACTACAGCCTTTTTTTCTCACAAATTTTGAGACAACCATTTTGTTCAAAATAGTACGCACAAAGATCATATGGCACTGCCTCCACGTTTGACACAACCCCCCAGAGCCCGAGGCAAGTATTGTATTTTATGCCTTGAGGGGCATAGAAGGTTTTTATGGAATGGATGGTGGTGTAAATTTTGTAGGATGCTCAACTGATTGGAAACTGAAAATTCTGGTTTCTTTTTTAAGAGTCAAAAGTGATCAGATGGCAACTATACCCCCCCCCCCTCACGCCTTCCTCTCTCCAAATGTATCTGATCGAAATTTTGAGAAAGCCAGTTTGTTCAAAATAGTCCGAAGATCATACAAAAATACCTTCGAAGTCCGTGGCGGATCCAGGGGAGGGGGGAGGGGAGCCCCCCTAACATAGTCTGAAGTAGAGTTAATTACTTCATTAACGCAAGTTTGCGTTAATTAAGCTTGCTCCTAACGCAAGTTTATCGGATCAACCTATATTGCTCCCCCCCCCCCCCAAAAAAAATCCGGGGCGCGCCACAGTTTGAAGTTGACACAGGCCCCCAGAGGCAGGGGATAAGAATTGTAAGTTATGCTCCGGGGCAGATAAGCCTTTCACGGAATGAGTGGTGGTGTACATTTTCAGACTCACAGGGGGGCTCACACTGACACTCGAAAGTATTTATGCTTTCTATATACTGTTTATTTTGATAGCCTACATCCTTTATACTTTACTTGCACTTGAATACAAGTAAAGTGTACTTTAACTTGCACTTGAATGCAATCATTTTATAACTTTAAAATACGTAAAAACTTTATTTTTCAAGAATGATGAAGTAAGAATTCACCAACCTTGGACCCCCCCCCCCCAAAAAAAAAAAACAACAAAACAACTGAAAGATAAATTTTTGGGAGGGAAGAAAGGTGAAACTTTCAAGGGACTTTAAGGGTATGTTGAAACACATCAAATGTATCAATTAGAACTAATAAATAAGAATCGAATATTTTAATTATTAAGCATAAGACGAGAAAACTATCGAAATATTCATTGTAAAAACCAATGAAATACTTTGGCAATAAAAACGAACAGAAATTTATCTTCGCCGCTATAAGACCTATTTTATAGGTCTTTTGTCGCTATTTATAGTGTATTTACAATATCTCGAGGACGCCTAAGGGTATTAAGTTGAAACTTGTGACTAAGGGTATGTTAACGGGAATTTTAAAAAGTGATTGGGTGACCACAAGCCCCTCTTTGACCTTTTAGAATCCGCCTCCGTCTATACTGATCAGAATTTTGAAAAAAAAAAATTGTTCAAAATAGGCAAAAGATCTAATAACTATGACTACAGGGATGCGATGCTCCCCAAAACCTATAGGGCAAATATTGTAAATTATACAATTTGCCAATCTTTAATTGCAGAAATTTGTCTTATGAAACGACAGAATAGTTGATTCTGATTGTGTTCGAAAAGGTTATGTGTATTAAGGCGTAGTTCCGGGGAATGTTGGGGATATGTTTACCTAATCAAAGGATACAATGTACATCCAGTTTTTCAAAAAGGCGTATTTGCAACATCTCGAGGACGACTGAAGGCGCTAAGTTAAAATTTTCAGGGCATTTTGATGGGGAAGTTGATAAATAGATTATTATTTAATTATTAATTTTTTTCTCACAAGACACTTCATACAGAAGGGTTGGTCGTATAAACTTCGGAGGGGGCTCATTCGGTTGGAAATAGGAAGTTCTAGTGCCCTTTTTAAGAGTCAAAAGTGATCGGAAAGCAACTAACCCATTCCCACGCCCTCTTTTCCCGCAAATATATCCGATCAAAAAATTCTAAATAGCCATTTTGTTCAAAATAGTCCAAAAGTCAAATAACTATGCCTCCTGGGTTGGCTAAACCCCACATAGCCCCAAGGGCAAGGACTGTAAGTTATGTAGCTGTCCATTGTTATCATATAAGGTTTTATAGAAGAGGGTCAAATAAACTCCGGAGAAGTCTCATTAGATTTTAAATAGAAGGTTCTAGTTAACTTTTTAAGAGTCAAGTGTGATCGAAAGGCAACCAGCCCCCCCCCCCTTAAGGCCTTTTCTCCCCAAATGCTTCCAATCACAATTTCAAGACAGTCATTTTTTCAAAATAGCCCGAAGGTCAAATAACCATGGTTCCTGGTTAAATACCACCCCCCCCCCCAGCCCTCGGGGCAAGGGCTATCATGTCATGCTAGTTGCTCATCGTTAACATATAAGACTTTTATGGAAGTGGTGGTCTGGTCGTATAGGTCGTATAAACCATAGAGGGGATCTCATTCGATTGCAAATCGAAATTTCTAGTGCCGTTTTGAAAATTCGAAAGGGATTGGAAGGTAGCCCCCCCCTTCTTAGGTGTTTTTTTTTTGCCCAAAAGCATATGATTAAAATTTTTAAATAGCCATATTGTTCAAAATATCCCAAAAGTTAAAACAACTATAACTAAGTGGTTGACAAATCCCCCATAGCCTTCGGGGCAAGAATTGTAATTTATGCAAGATGCCCATTGTTAACTTGCAAGCTTTTTGTGAAAGGGGCGGTCACATTAACTTTGGAGGGGGCCCATTCAATTGGAAATTGAAACTTTTAGTTCCTTTTTTAAGAATCAAAAGTGATTAAAAGGCAGCTATCCCCTCACACCACCCAACCCCCTTTTCACCAAAATCATCTGATCAAAATTTTAAGGTAGTCATTTTGTTCAATATAGTCCAAACGCCAAAGAACTAAGCTTCCACGGTTGAAACCATCCCCCAGCCCCGGGCAAAGGCTGTAAGCTATGCAAGTTGCTTATTTTTACTCTGATGCTTTGTTTACTTTGATATTTTTATTTACTGATTTACGAATAACTTATTTACGGGGCAAGGGCTGTAAATTATGCAAGTTGCTTATTGATTCTTTGATGAAAATGAAATAAACACCTTTATTTTGAAATGGGGAATGATGAAAAATTTGAAAGTCTGGCAATAAAAAACGAACAGAAATTAATAAAAAAACTTACCGAAAAATAAGTTTTCCAAAGAAAAGTAAAGGCCACACTAAACCTAAGTACTGCATCATTGAGGCTTTACTGAAAACTATACGTGTCTTGAACAATCTTGGAAAGAACTAATAAAATTAATCTGAATACTTGATATGCAATGATATTAGTTGCTGAAAGCTCATCAGTTTCATATTTTATTTCCCTGCAATTTTCATTTTTCAATGTTATAATAAGCACAAAATAAATTATTCGTTTTGAGTACAACGTCAGTGACGCAGCAGTCTTAAGACATCACAGTTAGGAAAGGGGCAGTAGCCAAACTCTTGTTTGTAGTGAAAACAGTCTTGCGAAGAACTAATAAAATTAAACTGAATATTTAATATATAATGATATTTATTGCTGAAAGCTCATCAAATCAAGATCTTATTTCACTGTAAATTTATTTTTATTTTCAATCTTGTAATTTGTAATATATACAGAAGAAAATACTTGTAATAAAATTCGTTTTGGTTTTAAAATTTGATAGAAACTGATATCTCTTCATCCACAGGAATATTTTTAATATACAAATTTATCATTGGTGCTTGGGGGGGGTAATAGGGCTCCTACCATTGCGACAGTTTCTTTCTATATAGCATAAAATGTTACATGGCTGCCGCCACAGAGATAGACAGAGACGGGGGATCACGAATCTCGCATGGAATTTTCTTGCAAAGGGGTGGGATAGCAAGTGCTACCAGGAGCTTTATTTTCAGTGATTTTAAATGGTAATATTTCTCTATTCGAATTTATGTAGCCTACAATGTTTTCATGTATTAAACATATGCATATAATGTAGGCTATTTAAACATCAGAGAACTCTATTGTAGAGACTTAAAGCTCCCATCATCAGAAACGTGACATTTTTTTTCGAGAAGCAAGATAAAGAATTCGTGTTTATTCGTTTAGTTGTTGTAGTGTATCCCGAGGGTATTCCTTGAAAATCTGGAGACGGTTCAATCCTTTGGAAATTGGTTCTTTTTGAAGTAACCAAAAAGAGTCTGCCAGAGGAAAGGGGCGTTCTCCCATTTTATAGCTAGAAATTTGACCAAAAGAGTGACAAGTTGTTATTAACTGAAAATTCTGAGATAGCCGGTCGACTTAAAATTATTGAAAAAATCCTGGGAGCTTACAGACTGCTAAGCTCCCCATTACCAGAGGCAGTAAGGCCACTTAATGACGCATTCATTTCTGAACTTCTCTCTTGTTTTTCTCCTAGTCTAGTGTAGCGATTTATATTTGTAGTGGTTTATATCTTGTCACAAAAAGAAGTCACTTAGAGTAAACTTTTATGCAAAATCAACGATTAATGCACACTCATTTTGAAGACTGATTTAACCAAGTTGATTCACACTAGAGTAATGAGAGGGTTCAGACCCTGTGAGTCAGATACGAAAATTAACATAGGATTTCTGTGAGTCAGATAGGGAAATTAATATAGGATTCCTACGGGAGCCCGCAGACGTCACGACACATCCTCGCGCTTTAGCTAGCATGGAATTTTAAAGGGCCAGATAGGGGAGTCCCTAATCCCTCACACCTGTGCATTGCGATCACCGGTCCTATTAAAGGGAACACAATTAGCAAGACTCCCACGACACACCCCTCTGGACTCCAATGACATCACATGACTTACCCCCTCTTAAACGGTCAGGTGTAATATGCTTGACATGATTTTATGTAACCTTGCGTCAGAAACCCATGTGGAATCCCCGCTTGTAACTTAACGACATCACACACGTTATGTGATGTCACGTAATGATTGCGCAACCATCACTGACACCTAATACTTTTTTGACATTTTTTTTATTTTTCGCGCAAAACGTTCAAAGCAGTTTTTCTTTCTTTTGACTTAATGACGGCGCACACTTTATGAAAGGTCAGCACATATTTTTATGCAATGACGGCGCGTCAATGTCACATAATACCTTTTTTGGCATTTTCTTTTTCACCCGAAACGTTCAAAGCATTTCCTTTTTTTAGTTCTTTGACCTCGCTAGGACTCAAAAGGTAAATTTTCTTCCAGTGGGAAAGTGCTCCAAGCAACACGACTAAACTCCCATTCCTAATGTTCTGTATTAGGGAAATACTTTAAAGAAATAACACATTCCCGTGACGTCACAAGACACACCTCTGACTATTCCATGACACATTTGGCGGGATTCCAAGCTCCTTAAAATTGCAACTTCAGAGTCCTATTTTAAAGTTTCTTTTAACTTCATTTGTAATTTATAACCGATTTGACTCTAGCTCCAGGAATTTTCAACATACCTATTCCAACTTCAGAACCTCGCTCTAAAAGGTTCCTTTAACTACATTTGCAATTTATAACCGATTTCAACTCTAATTCCTGGCGCTTTCAATACGCCGACTCCAACTCCGACTCCATTCAGCAAAAAATTACTAAAACTCCAACTTCAGAGACCCCTTCTTAAAGGTTCTTCTAACTAGATCTGTAATATATAACCGATATGTATCACTTTGAGGGTGGATTGCTAAAACATAATTCCTTGGATTTAAAAGCACATTTTTATAATACAAATATCTGTCACTGCCCTTGGAATAATGGGAGTACCAGAGGGTGCCGTATGCCATCCTTAGTTTACCAGGGTGGCGTGTATTGCCTTGGAGTAATATGTTTTTACACCTTAAAAGTTGGGGTGGAGGTGTCAAAGGAATTTTTCAGCAGAGGGGGACTGAAATCTAACATCCCAGTCTAAGAAACGATGCATTTTCGTTAAAAGCTCTTAATATGGTATAAATTCATTTCTAATATCAACGCGCCCTCTGGAAATAATTACTAGGGTCAGAGTGGGGCGTATTGTCAGAATACTGTGAAATATTCATAAGTTTAGCTTAAAGAAAATTGGATATTTTCCTTAAAAGCTCTTAATATGTCTTAAATTGCATATAATATCAACTTTTCCCTCTGGATATGATTTCTAGGGGGTGGGTGGGGCGTATTGTTGCGATGATGTGAAATCTAACATCCCACTCAAAGAAACGATGCATTTTCGTTAAAAAGTTCTTAATAGAGCTTAAATTTGCATGTAATGTCAGCCATACCCTCTGGTATTGTAAGCTAGGATCCCCAACTTTCTATAATACACGTTTCTGTTTGCATATATTACGATAAGCCTTTTTTCACGTTTTGATTTTTGTCTGTCGTGTTTTGAACTTTTTTTCTGTGTTTTTAAGATTTATTGTTTTGCACGATCAAGGTGTCTACACAATTTAAGTATCCCTTAGTCTTTATCGTTAGAGATACGTTTAGAGCAATTTTGTCCAAAAATAAAATATTTCCTCTCCGTGTTTTGCATCATCGATTTTACACCCACCTTCCTATTAATCATTTACAGGGGGCTGGATTGATATTAGACGCAAATTTTTAGGCATTGTTGAGGTATTTCCGAGAACTCTTAACGAAAATACAGCGTTTCTTTGAGTGCAAGTTAGATTTTCGGCCCCCCAACCTCCATGATAAAATTCTTTAACATCTCCATCTTAACTCTTAAACTGTAGAACACGGTACTCGATGCAATTGACCCCACAGTACCATTATTTGACTGCCCCACACCCCTAACATCATTCCTAAGATATTTTTCAGACATTTCTTGTTAAAAATTATGCCTCAATCCAGTGATTCAAGTTTTCCCAACCCATCCCTACGTGATACACCATGCCAATTCACACCACCGTGGCATTACACACCTCCCCATCCCTTATCACAACCCCCCCCCCTACACCTAGGAAATTTTTAACCGTTACATTGTGAAAATAAGCTAGTGAACCTAAATTAAACGGCATATTTTTGAACAGCGATAAGTCGCCATTTCTTTTCTAGAGCATGATGCTCCAACCAATTCACGCCACAGTACCCCACTATTATTGCTCTGTGGCACCCTCTGACATCACATCATAATTCCTAAGACATTTTTCAGAGCCATTCAAGATGCTCCATAAAACACATCACACCACCATGGCATTTTGTGCTGGGCCCACTGCGGGAAATTTTGAATATTGATATACAAGCATTTAAGGATTTAAGCAATTATCTTCAATATTTTCACATTTACTTCATATATTTAATATTTTCTAGGGATTCTGGCCCTAGAAAATATGACCACTCATGCTAACCTAAGTTAAATGAACCTAACTTAAACGTAGTTAGAAAAAACTACAAAAAAATTTCTTATCTTTGACAGAGAGCTTGCTGGTATTAGAAAAAAAATTGTTACTATGAAGAAAAAAACTGTTACTTCCAAGGAAATTTGATAGTATTAAGTAAAACTTTGTTAGTATTAAGGAAACAGTTGTTACTTCGAGGTAAAATTTTGTTACTGTTAAGAAAAAGAAAACTTGTTAGCACAGACAGAAAATTGTTAGTTCTAAGAGAAATATATTATCTATGACAGAAAACTTGCTGCTAACAGAAAAAATTTGCTAATATTAAGAAAACACCTGTTACTTCCAAGAGAAATTTGATAGCATTAAGTAAAAGTTTGTTGGTATTAAAGAAAAAGTCATTACTTCGGAGAGAAAATTTGTTATTGTTAAGAAAAACTTAATACTTCTAGCGGAAAACTTTTTAGCATAAACAAAAAAATTGTTACTTGTAAGAGAAGTATCATATTTTTGGCTAGAAAATTTCTTACTATTAAGAAAAACCTATTACTTCCAAGAGAAATTTGAAAGTAGTAAATAAAAATTTATTAGTATTAAGGAAAAAAGTCGTTGCTTCGAAGAGCAAATTTGTTAGTGTTAAGAAAACTTGCTTCTTCTAACAGAAAATTTGTTAGCGTAGACAGAAAATTGCTACTTCTCAGAGAAATTTGTCATCTTTGACGGAAAACTTACTGCTATTACAGAAAAATTGTTAGTATTAAGAAAAAAGCTGTTACCTCGAAGAGAAATTTGATTCTATTAAGTAAAAGATTGTTAGTATTAAAGAAAAAGTTGTTACTCCGAAGAGAAAATTTGTTAGTATAAAGAGAAACTTGCTACTTCTAACAGAAAACTTGGTAGCAATAACAGAAAATTGTTACTTCTAAGAGAACTTTCATATATTTGACGGAAAACTTGCTGCTATTAAAAAGAATTTGTTACTATTATTAAGAAAAACCTGTTACGTTCCCACAAAAATTTGATAGTATTAAGTAAAACTTTGTTAGTATTAAGCAAAAAGTTGTTACTACGAAGGGAAAAATTTGTTAGTGTTAAGAAAACTTCCTAGTTCTAACATAAAACTTGTTAGCGTAAGCAAAAATTTGTTACTTCTAAGAGAAATTTGTAATCTTTGACGAAAAAGTTGCTGCTATTAGAAAACATTTGTTACTATTAAGAAAAAAACCTGTTACTTCCAAGAGAAATTTGATAGTATTGAGTAAATGTTTGTTACACTGATAAGACAAACCTGCATACAACACTTGAAAAATATCATGAATCATGTGTTTCAAATGAAAAAATTTCCAAAATACACTTTGAAACATCAAGTGAGGCAACAGTGACAAGACAAACCAGGACAATATAAAAATATCTTGAGTTATTTGTTTCAAACGAAAAAAAAACTTCCAAAATAAACTTTGAAAGATCAACTGAGATACCACTGACAAGATAAGCCATGCCACAACACTATTAAAACATTACGAGTCATATTTTTCAAACGATAAAACTTCCAAAATGCACTTTGAAACATTAACAGGGGTAAGACTGACAAAACAAACTACGACAAACGAAAAACTTCCTCAATGCACTTTGAAAGCATCAAGAGAGGTAACAAAGACAAGTCACGATACATAACCTTAAAAATATCCCAAGTCACAGGTTTCAAACGAGAAACTTCCAAAATGCACCTTGAAAGCATCAAGTGAGGTAACAGTGACAAAACAAACCAGGACAGTACAAAAAATATCTTGAGTCATATGTTTCAAACGAAAAAAACTTCCAAAATGAACTTTGAAACCGGCTGAGGTGACACTGACATGATAAACCACGACACAACACTATCCGTCCTGAGTTATACGATTCAAACGAAAAAAACTTCCTCAATGCATCTGGAAAGCATCAAGAGAGGTAACAAAGACAAGTCACAACACATCACAACAAAAATATCCCAAGTCACACGTTTCAAACGAGAAACTTCCAAAATGCACTTTGAAAGCATCAACTGAGGTAACACGGGCATAATAAACCACGACACAGCACTTCAAGAACATTCTGAGTCATACGTTTCAAACGAGAAACTTTCCAAAATGAACTTTGAAGCATCAAATGAAGTAACATAGACTAGATAAAGCGGGACACATCACTACCAAAAATATCTAGAGTCATATCTTTCAAACGAAAAAACTTCCAAGATGCACTTTGAAATATTAACAGAGGTAACACTGACAAGACAAACCACGACAAAACACTACAAAAATAAGCCAAGTCATATATTTCAAAAAAAACCTTCCAAAATCCACTTTGAGAACATAAATTGAGGTGACAAAAGCAACATAAGCTACAACACTACAATAATATCTTGATTATTACGTTTCATACGAGAAACTTCCAAAGCACACTTTGAAACATCGATAGAGGTAACACTGACAAGATAAACCACGACACAACAGTATAAAAACATCTTGAGTGATACGTTTCAAACAAAAAAAAATCCAAAATGAACTTTATAACATAAACTGAGGTAACAGTGACAAGAAAACCCTGACACTAAACTACAAAAACATATTGAGTCATACGTATCAAATGCGAAACTCCCAAAATGAACTTTGAGACATCACCAGATGTAACACAGTCAAGACAAAACCCAACACAAAAGTACAAAAATATCTTGAATCACATGCTTCAAACGAGAAAACTTCCAAAATGCAATTTAAGACATCAACAGAGGTAAAACTGACATGATAAAGCATGATACAACACTATAAAAATATCTTGAGTCAGACGTTTCCTATGAAAAAAAATGCACTTTGAAAAATCAAGAGAGGTAACACTGACAAAATAAAGCACGACACAACACTATAAATACATCCTGAGTCATATGATTCAAAGGAGAAAGCTGCCAAATGCACTTTAAAACATCAATGGCGGTAACACTGATACAAAATACCTAGACACAACACTATAGAGATAGCCTAAGTCATTCGTCTCACTCGAGGCTGAATTTTTCCATGCCCTGGATCTATTAAACCCCAGGAAAATAATGAAAAATATGTAAGATAAATAAAATAAGGAAAATAATATCTTAAATATTCTCAATTCCCGGGTCATAAGCCATAGAAAATATTAAATATATGAAGTAAATGTTAAAATAATGAAGGTAATTGCTTAAATCCTTAAATGTTTGTTTATCCATAGTCAAACTTTCCCCAAAGTGGACCAGGCGCGTAATGACATGGTGGTGTGATGTGTTTTGTGGAGCATCATGAATGGCTTGGCTTGCGAAAAACAAGAATTAATGGGTTGAAGCATAAATTTTAACAAGAAATGTCTGAAAATGTCTTAGAAATGATGATATTATGTCAGAGGGTGCCACATATTAATAATAGTGGGATACTGTGGCGTGAATTCGTTGGAGCGTCATACCCTAGCAAAGAAATGACGACATTTCGCTATTCAAAAATATAGTGTTTAATTTTGATTCACTAGCTTATTTTCGGAGTAAAACGGTTGAAAATATCATAAGGGAGGGCAGATGATGAGGCGTGATGCCACGTGAATGACGGATGGGGAAGTGTGTAATGCCACGGTGGTGGACATGTTGTATCCCGTAGAGATGGGTCAGAAAAACCTGAATCACCAGATTATAGCATAATTTTTAACAAGGAATGTCTGAAAAGTGTCTTAGGAATGATTTTTAGGGGGTGTGGGGCAGTCAAATAATGGTACTGAGCGTGAATTGCATGGACAAACGTGTTCTACAGTTTAAAATTTAATATGGAGGCGTTAAAGACTTTTTACCATGGAGGGTGGGGGGGGGGGAAATATAACTTGCACTCAAAGAAACGCTGTATTTTCGTAAAGGGCTCTCGGAAATACCTCAACAATGCCTAAAAATTTGCGTCTAATATCAATCCTGCCCTCTGAATATGATAGCTAGGGAGATGGGGGCATCTGTAAAACTCCAACTTCAGAATCCTGTTTTAAAGGTTCTTTTAACTTCACTTTTAATTTATAACCGATTTGACTCTAGCTCCAGACATTTTCAATATATCGACCCCGACTTCAACTCCATTCAGAAAAATATTACTAAAAGTCCGACTTCAGAGCCTCGTTCCAAAAGGTTCCTTATACTACATTTGTAATTTATAACCGTTTTCAACTCTAATTCCTGGCGCTTTCAATACATCGACTCCAACTCCGACTCCATTCAGCAAAAAATACGAAAACTCCAAGTTCAGAGCCCGCTTCTTAAAGGTTCTTTTAACTAGATGTGTAATATATAACCGATTTATATCATTTTGAGGGCGGATTACTAAAACATAAATCATTGGAGTTAAAACCATTTTTGAAATGAAAATATCTGTAATATGTGTAAAATATCTGTGCCCTTGGAATAATGAGAGTGCCAGAGGTATGCCATTCTTGGTTTACCAGGGTGGCATGTATTGCCTTGAAGTAATATGTTGTTACACCTTAAAAGTTAAGGTAGAGGTGTTAAGCGAATTTTTCGGCATAAGGGGACTGAAATCTAACATCCCGGTCTAAGAAACGATGCATTTTCGTTAAAAAGCTCTTAATATGGCATAAATTTAACTCTAATATCAACGCGCCCTCTTGAAATGATTGCTAGCGGGAGGGTGGGGCGTATTGTCAGGATATTGTGAAATATTCATAAGTTTAGCTCCAAGAAAACGGGGTATTTTCCTTAAAAGCTCTTAATACGTCTTAACTTGCATCTAATATATACCTTCCCTCTAGAAATGATTGCTAGGGGCGGATTGTCACAATGGTGTGAAATCTAACATCCCTCTCAAAGAAACGATGCATTTTCGTTAAAAACTTCTTAAAAGGGATTCAATTTGTATATAACATCATTCATACCCCCTGGTATTGCGTGCTAGGATCCCCGACTTTTTGTAATACACGGTTCTTTTTGCATATATTACGATAAGCCATTTTTCACGTTTTATTTTTTGTTTGTCGTGTTTTTTAACTGTTTTTCTTTTCTGTGTTTTTAAAATTGTTTGTAAATTTGTTTGAAATAATAAAACTTTTATTTAAAAATCCTGTGTTTTTAAGATTTATTGTTTAGTACGATCAAGGTGTTTACAAAATTTAAGCATCCCTTAGTCTTTATCGCTAGAAATACATTTAGAGCAATTTTGTTTAAAAATAAATATTTCCTCTGCGAGTTTTTGCATCACTGATTTTACACCTGGCCAGGAGAAGACCGACATGAGCTTGGAATCCCGCCAAATGTGTCACGGAATAGTCAGAGGTGTGCCTTGTGACGTCACGAGAAAGTGATATTTCTTGAAAGTATTTCCCTAATACAGAATGTTGGAAATGGGAGTTTAGTTGTGTTGCTTGGAGCGCTTTCCTACTGGAAGAAAATTGATCTTTAGAGTCCTAGCGAGGTCAAATAATTAAAAAAGAAACGCTTTGTACGTTTCAGGCGAAAAATACAATATTTAAACCCCATGTCCCACGTCATCCCTTGGTTAGGACTCGGCATGATTTAAAAACAATCATAACAAGTTTTTTTTTTTTTTAACAAAAAGTAAGAAGTAATATTAACACTTAAAACGAACATAAATTATTCCATATATGAAGTGGACTGCTCCCTACTCAGTCCCCCTATTGCTTACGCTTAAGTTTCACTTTTTGTTCCAGTACTTTAAAACTTAAGTTCTTTAAGCTCAAGCCCAACAGTCGTTGAATTGGAATGAGAAGTATTTTAAAACGCTATAAAACTTTGCGTAACGAGCAGATGGACTGAGGAGGGAGCAATTCCCTTACTTTTGAATCTCAAGACCAGAACATAAATTTGTTGACTTTACTGAAAGAAAAAAAAAACAAACGGGTATCACCTTCTTCTCTCACTGTAAAAGTTTAAAAACTACTGCGTCATTGGCGCAATACTGAAAACCAATTTATGACAAATATTTTCTTTTGTACTTAATATTGAAAATAAACATTAAAATTATAGTAACATTTTGAACTGATGAGCTTTCAGCAATTATTATCATTATACATCAAATATTCAGTTTAATTTATTACCTCTTTTTAAAGTTGTTCAAGACAAATATAGTTTCACTACAAACAAGTGTTTGGATACTGCCTCCTTCCTTAACTGTAAATAAAAACGTAAGTCTACTGCGTCATTGGCGCTTAACTGAAAACGAATTATATTACAAATATTTTCTTTTCCAGTTCTTACAGCATTGAAAATAAAAATAAAATTACAGTGAAATAAATTCTTGAACTGATGAGTCTTTCAACAATTAATATCATTATACATCAAATATTCAATTTGATATTGTTTATACTTTCCAAGACTGTTCAAGACGCATATAGTTTTCAGTAAAGCGTCAATGACGCAGTAGGTTTCAGACCTTTACAATGAGAGAGATGGTGATACCCAAACTCTTGTTTGCAATGATTTTATTCGTTTCAAGCTTGATTTGCATATTCAATTTAAGTTTCACTCGTTTTAAGATTTATTTGTTAATTTACATTAATATCTATTGCATGTTTGTTTGCATTGATCGTTTATGTAATTTCTGTTTGTTATAAGTTTCATTCATACTTCAATAAAAAAAATTTTTTTCGTTTTAAGCTTGATTTTCATATTCAATCTAAGCATTACTCGCTTTAAGATCTATTTATTCATACATTACTACTTGTTGTATGTTTTTTGCTATGATTGTTTATTTAATTTCTGTTCGTTTTGGGTTTCATTTGTTTTTTAATAGTAATTTCTGTTCGTTTTGAGTTTGATTTTTAACAGGTATTTGTATCTGCCGAGCTTAAGTTTAAAATGGCCTTTACTTTTCTTTGAAAAACTTATTTTTCGGAAAGTATTTTTTTTATCAATTTTTATTCGTTTTTGACTGCAAAAAGTTTCAAGTTTTTTTTTTTTAAATACCTTATTTCAATGTCAATTTTTTTTAATAAATCAAATCTTCATCAAAGCATCAAAACTGGTATCAAAGTAACAATATCAAAGTGAAAAAATTGGTTTGTGTCAACCTCGGAGTTTTTATTATCTGATGTTTGAACTATTTTTAACAAAATGCCTATCTCAAATTTTTTATCGGAAGGGTTTGGGGAAAAGGGCGTGGGGGGGGGGGCTAATTAAGCTTCGGTCTCTTTTGAATCTTTAAAAGTGAACTAGAACTTTCTATTTTCAATCAAATGAGCCCTATCTGAAGTTTATACGAGCATCCCTTCTATAAGGACCATATATATCCGCATAGTATAACTTACAACGCCTGTCCCTGCGAGGTTGTGTCGACCCCAGAGTCTTAATATCTGACTGTTGAACTGTTTTTAACAAAATGGTCACCTCAAATTTTTATCGGATGGGTTTATCCATCCGATAAACCCAAAGGCGTGGAGGGGCTAGTTGCCCTCTGATCTTTTTTCACTCTGAGAAAATGAACTACAACTTTAAATTTCCATTCAAATGAACGG
The DNA here is from genome assembly GCA_029168905.1 of Artemia sp. Kazakhstan ARC1039. Taxonomy (NCBI): domain Eukaryota; kingdom Metazoa; phylum Arthropoda; class Branchiopoda; order Anostraca; family Artemiidae; genus Artemia; species Artemia sp. Kazakhstan ARC1039. The sequence continues at coordinate 12,581 of JAQQPU010005201.1, read as the reverse complement.
ACATCTCTGAAGTTTATACGAGCATCCCTTTCATAAGAACCACATACGGCCCCAGGACATAGCTTACAATTCCTGTCCCCCGGGCCCTGGGGGGGTTGTGTCGACATCGGAATTTTTGTTATCTGACCTTTGAACTATTTTGAAAAAATGGCTCTCTCAAAGATCTTATCGGATGGGTTTGAGGAAAATAGGGGGTGGAGAAGGGGGCTAGTTGCCCCCCGATCTCTTTTGACTCTTAAAATGTGAACGAGAACTTTCAATTTCCAATCATATGAGACCTCTCCGAAGTTTATACGAGCATACCTTCCATGAGAACCATATATGCCCCCAGAGCAATACTTACGACGTCTGCCCCGGGCCCTGGGGGAGTTGTGTCGACACAGGAGTTTTTCTTATCTGATCTTTGAACTATTTTAACGAAATGGCCATACGTAAAGGAGTTTTTGTCATATGATCTTTGAACTATTTTTAACAAAATGGCTACCTCAAATTTTTTTCAGATGTATTTGGGAAAAATGGCTTGGAGGGGGGGGGGGTGCTAGTTTCCCTCCGATCACTTTTGACTCTTAAAAAGGGTAATAGAACTCTCGATTTCCAATCGAATGAGCCCCATTTGAAGTTTATACGACAACCCCTTCTATATGAAATGCCTCTGGGAAAAAAAACAATAAATGGAGTGTGGGGGGAGGCTAGCTGCCCTCCAATCAGTTTTGAATCTTAAAAAGTGAATTTTAACTTATAATTTCTGATCAAATGAGCCATCTATGAAGTTTATACGAGCATCCCTTCCATAACAACCATATATGCCCCCAGGGCATAACTTACAACGTCTAGCCCCGGGCCCTGGGGGGCTGTGTCGACACCAGAGTTTTTTTGTTATCTGATCTTTGAACTATTTTTAACAAAATTTCTGTCTCAAAATTTGTATATGATATTTTTAGGGCGCAGAGGGGGGGAGGGCTAGTTGCCTCCGATCTCTTTAGACTCTTTTTTTTATGTGACTTTTGAGCAGTTTTTAACTTAATGACTATCTAAAAATTTTATTAAATGTATTTGGGGAAAAAGGGGCATGGGGGGCTAGTTGCCCTCCAATCTCTTTTGACTCTAAAAAACTGAACTAGAACTTTCAATTTCCAATCAAATGAGCCCTCTGAAGTTTTTACGAGCATCCCTTCAATATGAACCATATATCCCCCCAGGGCATAACTTGAAACGCCGGCCCTCGGGCCCTGGGGGGCTGTTTCTTCCCCGAAGCTTTCTTTATATGGTCTTTGAACTATTTTTAAAAAAATAGATATCTCAAAGTTCTTATTGAATGCGTTTGAGAAAAATAGAGCGTGGAGGGGGGGGGGCTAGGTGCCCTCTAATCTCTTTTGACTCTTAAAAAGTGAACTAGAACTTTCATTTTCCAATTAAATGAGCCCTATTTGAAGTTAATATGAGCATCCCTTCCATAAAACCCATATATGCCCCCAGGGCATAACTAACAACGCCTGCCCCCGGGGCCCTGGGGGGTTTTGTCGACACCGGAATAGTTGTTATATGATTTTTGATTTATTTTTAGCAAAATAGCTATCTCAAAATTTTTTTCGGATGCATTTGGGAAAAAAGGGTTAGGGGGGCTGGTTACCCTCCGATATCTTTTGACGCTTATAAAGTGAACTAGAACTTTCAATTTCCAATCGAATGAGCCCTCTCTGAAGCTTATACGAGCATTCCTTCCATAAGAACCATATATGCCCCCAGGGCATGACTTATAACCCTTGCCCTGAAGACAGTGGGGGGAGTGTCTGGCTCGAACATATAATTTCCAGCACTTTCAACTACGTTGAACAAAATGGCTATATCAAAATTTCTATTGGATGTTTTTGGGGAAATGGTGGGCGTGGAAGGGGTATTAGTTGCCTTCCAATCACTGTCGACTATTAAAAAGGGAACTAGCCGCTTAAATTTCCAATCGAATGAACCCTTTCTGAAGTTTCTACGACAACGCTTTCTATAAAAACCTTATATGCTCCGGGGCACAACTTACAACCCTTGCCTTGAGGGCTCTGGGGGGGGGAGGGGTTGTTATCCTCTAAGACCTAATTTCCTGAGTTTTCAACTACGTTGAACAAAATGGCTAAATGGCTATCTCAAAATTTTGATTGGATGTGTTTGGGGAAAAGGTGGGCATTAGAGGGGGTTAGTTGCCCTCCAATCACTTTTGACTATTAAAAAGGGCACTAGCCTTTTGAATTTCCAGTCGAATGAGTCCTTTTCGAAGTTTCTACGACAAAGATTTCTATACAAACCTTATATGCTCCCAGGGCATAACTTACAACCCTTGCCCTGAGGGCTGTGGGGGCTTGTCTTCCTCAAAGGCCTGGAGACCCGGGTAAAAAATTTTATTGGATGTGTTTGGGGAACTGGTGGGCGTGGAAGGGGTGTTAGTTGCCTTCCAATCAGTTTTGACCCTTAAAAAGGGCACTAGAACTTTCGATTTCCAATCGAATGAGCCCCCTTGGAAGTTTCTACGACGACCCCTTCCATATGAAGTGCCTCTGGAAAAAAAAATTATAAATAATAATAAAACATTGGAGCCGTATGGCCTTTACTATAGGCAACGCTATAGCGTTGCCTCTGATTTCTGTTCGTTTTGAGTTTCATTTAGTAATTGATAGTGACTTGTGGTAGTTATACGCTTGGAAGATAATTTGACTTTTATTTCGGCTGATTTTTGGCTTAATGGAGCCCTTTATCTTTTTTTTAAAAACTTGCTTTGTGGAAAAGTTTTTAAAATAGATTTCTGTTCGCTTTTTATTGACAGTCTTTTTCATGGAAAAAACGTTTTATACCTTTTAGTTTTTTTTTCTATAAGAATCCATACTTGGCTTGTTATTTGTATGTTGGAGAAACTTTTTCAACAATTTTTAATCCTGACATAAATAATACTTTTTAATTTAATGTAATACCTCCTTAATAAGACTTAATATTATTTCCATAAAATTATATCATGTTTTTTGACAACCTGGATATACTTACACTCTTTTTATTTATTTAAATTGTAAGAACAGAAGTAGTAATAGTAGTGGCCCCGAAAGTTTCAACTTAATGCTCCCAGTCGTTCTCAATATTTTGCGGAGGTAACTAATTGGCAACCATAAACACAATGCGTTTTGATTTAGTTTTAAAGCGACATTTATTTTTAAAGCATAATTGACCAATTGTATAATTGTGGGGGGGGGGGGGGGGTTGGCATGCCCAATATCCCTGAAGAAATAGTCGCTGGACCGCTCTACTATGCTGAACAGAATGGCTGTCTCAAAATTTTGACTGAGTGTGTTGTGAAAATGAATGGGCTTGAGAGCAGTGCTGCTCCCCCCAGTCTCTTCTTACTCTTAAAAGGGGCACTATAACTTTTAATTTTGAATCAAATTAGCTCCTTTACAAGTTTTATTGATATTTCTAGTAATGGTGTTGCCTATGGAGTGAAGCTGCCTATGATATTGCTTATATGCTCTTTTGGAAACCTGCATGCAGACAGTTTTTTCTTTAATTGAAATTCTCCCTGAACATTCCCTAAAAGTTTCACCTAAATACCTTTAGCGTCATTAGTTACAATAACTGTAATGGTATTAAAAGCATACACATAGTGCCTTACGGCTAGTTCAAAATCCCCCACAACTTACCCTTAAAGGTCTAAGTTTCAATTTAATACCATCAACCGTTCCTGAAGCGTATCCGATACGTCCGCTTGACAACCTGTGTGGGCATAGTATGTTTCGATTTAGTTCCACATAATTTCTATATACCCCGAATTTTTCGCCTTAATATCCTTAATTTTAATAGCAGAAGTATTAGCAGTAGCAATAGAATTAATAGTAGTAGCCTAAGCTTTAGTGGCATTAGTAGTTATAGTAGTATTAACAGCGACGGTAGTAGTACATGAGTAGAAACAATAGCATTAAGATGCATATATTTTCTTTTGGTTAGTTCAACATCCTTCACAACAAGCCCTATTAGTTTCAACTCCACACACCAAACTGTTCTTAAGATATTGCGGTTACACCCTTTTGACAACCAGCGCGCAGACGGCGTGTTGCAAGGGCACCCGCAGAAAATTTTCCAGGGGGTCCAGATACCAGAATAGCAAAGATTGGAGGAGAAATAAATTTTGTGGTAAAAAAAAAATACAAAGAACTATATCGTTGATCAGTTAAGTATTATTTTTGAGTTTTAACCAGTTAGCTACTATGTCAAACTCGTTGACAAGCTATTGTCACAATAGAACCATTCGATAATGCCTTGTTCGGCATGTTCATTGTATTATATACTGTCGCTTAAGCAGACATGGATCTGGGTAAAAGCTTTTGCAAAAGTTCGGGAATATATCGTATTGAGCCGGTTGCAATCTTGAGAAGGATTTCCAATTGTAGACTGGACTGTGACAATTTTTCCTATTTTATCATCATGATATTGACACCTGAGTACAGACACAAACAAAGACAGATATACAAATGACAAAACTTATTATTTACATCCAAAATAAAACATAATTTAGGAAAATTTCAAACGGCGAGGATTCACTATAAAAAAAAAGTTACAGAAGAATAGCGAGGTATCTGGAAATTTTGTTAAACAAATAAAAAAAAAACAGTATAAAGTAAATGTAATGTTTTTTTTGTTTTTTTTCCATGTGTTAAATGATTTTTTTTATCAATTACCGTTTTTTCCAAGTATTAAGTACTATTGTTAGGTTAATGTAGTGTTTCATTTATGTGTATTATGATCAAAGTTTATGTTATTTGTGGCTTTCATTTATGTTATTTTGCTGTGTTCGTGGCCGTATGTTTGGCTTTAAAATACACTTATCTATCTATCTATCTAATATGCAGAATAATTGTACCAAACACACCTTGCATGCAGACCCGCTACACTGTACTCTCCCCCCTAATGTCCAAATATATAGCCCAAATTTATTTCTAAAGTAACGAAGAAACTAACGAAAAAACCCGGTGTGTTTTCGAATTTTACACAACGTAAACTTGAGTGAGTGGCGCATAATACACAAGTACCAAAATTCCTTCCTCCAACGGAAAATAAAAAAATAAAACTCAAATAAAATTCTCAAATTTTGAAAGCCTTTTTTCCACGGGGGGTGGGGAGGGTATTTTCCGCGGGGTGGTATTTTCCAAGGGGGTAATCACCGGGGGGGGGGGGGTAAACGCCGGCCACCAGACTGATCATGATACCTTTAGACTGATCAATTACTTTTATATCATCTTAATATTCTATAAATCCTTTTTTACTATAAAAAAAGAATGGTTACTATTTTACTAATTACCATTAATTTTACTATTCAATTTAAGCCATTTATTTGTAATTTATTTAGAATTATTTGTTGATTTATTAAAAGATCAATATTTTTAATTCATAAATTCTGGTATATTGACTAAATTCCAGTTCAGGTGTAAGCTATAAGTTACGTTTCATTATTATGAAAGAAGAGCAAGCAAAATTCCTAATGGGATAAGACCTTATAGGATACAGCCAATGGAATGGACACAGGATGATCATTATAGACTTAAGCAAAATTATAATCTTACCCCTTAACTAGGATTATATTTTAAAAATTAAGGAAAAGAATAATAAAAAAAACGACTTACGTTTTTAGCTTGACAAAATATGAGCAAAAACCAAGAGCAAACTGACTCCCGGTAGGGCACGACGCTGTATACTCTATATATATAAAACTTTCTTTGTTTATTAATTCCAAAATGCGGTAAG
>JAQQPU010005200.1:20573-48457 GCA_029168905.1 Artemia sp. Kazakhstan ARC1039 | reverse complement strand
GTAAAGTTTTGGGTGTAAAGGATGGGTACTTCAATTTGTAAAATGGGCTTAGGATGGACATTTTGAAAAGAACTGGTTCTGAAATGCCCTTTGAAAAGTATTGCTTGGTGTTGGAGCATTCAAAAAAGCAGTATAGTAAAGTTGTGGGTGAAAAGGATGGCTACTTCAAATGCCCTTTGAAAAGTATTGCTTGGTGTTGGAGATTTCAAAAAGCTGTAAAGTAAAGTTGTGGGTGTAAAGGATGGGTACTACAACTTGTAAAATTGGTTTAGGAGGGATATTAAGAAAGGAACATGCTGTGAAATGCCTTTTTAAAAGTATTGCTTGGTGTTGGCTGTAAAGGATGGGTACTTCAACTTGTAAAATGGATTTAGGAAGGACATTAAGAAAAGAACTGGTTCTGAAATGCCTTTGAAAAGTATTTCTTGGTGTTGGAGCATTCAAAAAAGCAGTATATTAAAGTTGTTGGTGTAAAGGATGGGTACTTCAACTTGTAAAATGGGTTTAGGATGGACATTATGAAAAGAACTGGTTCTGAAATGCTCTTTGGAAAGTATTGCTTGGTGTTGGTGCATTCAAAAAGCTGTAAAGTAAAGATTCGGTAAAAAGGATGGGTACTTCAATTTGTAAAATGGGTTTAGGAGGGACATTAAGAAAAGAACTGGTTCTGAAATGCCTTTGAAAAGTATTGCTTCGTGTTGGAGCATTCAAAAAAGCAGTATAGTAAAATTGTGGGTGAAAAGGATGGCTACTGAAAATGTTCTTTTGAAAAGTATTGCTTGGTGTTTGATCATTCAAAAAGCGTTAAAGTAAAGTTTTGGGTGTAAAGGATGGGTACTTCAATTTGTAAAATGGGTTTAGGATGGACATTATGAAAAGAACTGGTTCTGAAATGCCCTTTGAAAAGTATTGCTTGGTGTTGGAGCATTCAAAAAAGTAGTATAGTAAAGTTGTGGGTGAAAAGGATAGCTACTTCAAATGCCCTTTGAAAAGTATTGCTTGGTGTTGGAGATTTCAAATAACTGTAAAGTAAAGTTGTGGGTGTAAAGGATGGGTACTACAACTTGTAAAATGGGTTTAGGAGGGACTCTAAGAAAAAAGTTGTAAAGTGAAGTTATGATGAAAAGGATGAGTACTTCAACTTGTAAAATGGGTTTAGGAGGGATATTAAGAAAGGAACTTGTTGTGAAATGCCTTTTGAAAAGTATTGCTTGGTGTTGGCTGTAAAGGATGGGTACTTCAACTTGTAAAATGGGTTTAAGAAGGACATTAAGAACAGAACTTGTTCTAAAATGCCCTTTGAAAAGTATTGCTTGGTGTTGGAGCATTCAAAAAGCTGTAAAGTAAAGTTTTGGATGAAAAGGATAGGTACTTCAATTTGTAAAATGGGTTTAGGACGGTCACTAAGAAAAGAACTTGTTCTGAAATGTCTTTGAAAAGTATTGCTTGATGTTGGAGCATTCAAAAAGCTGTAAAGCAAAGTTGTGGGTGAAAAGGATGGGTACTTCAACTTGTAAAATGGGTTTAGGATGGACATTATGAAAAGAACTTGTTCTGAAATGTCTTTGCAAAGTATTGCATCGTATTGGCACATTCAAAAGAACCAAAAAGCTGTAAAGTAAAGTTATGGGTGAAAAGGATGGGTGCTTCATCTTGTAAAATGGGTCTAGGAGGGACTTTAAGAACGGAACTTGCTCTGAAATTCCTTTGAGAAGTATTGCCTGGTGTTGAGGTATCCAAAAAGTTGTAAAGTAAAGTTGTGGGTGAAAGGGATGGCTACTTCAAGTTGGAAAATGGACTTAGAAGGGACATTAAGAAAAGAAGTTGCTCTGAAATGCCTTTTTGAATGGTATTTCTGGGTGTTGAGGCATCCAAAAAGCTGTAAAGTAAAGTTGTGAGTGAAAAGGATGGATGCCTCAACTTTTGAAATTGGTTTAGGAGGGACATTAAGAAAGGAACTTGCTCTAAAATGCCTTTTGAAAAGTATTGCTTGGTGTTGAGATATCCAAAAAGTTGTAAAGTAAAGTTGTGGGTGAAAAGGATAGGTACTTCAAGTTGGAAAAACAGGTTTAGGAGAGACATTAAAAAATGAACTTGCTCTGAAATGCCTTTTGAAAGGTATTTCTTTGTGTTGAGGTATCCAAAAACTGCAAAGTAAAGTTGTGGGTGAAAAGGATGGATGCTTCAACTTGTAAAATAGGTTTGGGATGGACATTAAGAAAGGAACTTGCTCTGAAATGCCTTTTAAAAAGTATTTCCTGGTGTTGAGGTATCCAAAAAGCTGAAAAGTATAGTTGTGGGTGAAAAGGATGGATGCTTCAACTTGTAAAATGGTTTTAGAAGGGACATTAAGAAAGGAACTTGCTCTGAAATGTCCTTTGAAAAGTATTGCTTGGTGTTGAGATATCCAAAAAGCTGTAAAGTAAAGTTGTAGGTGAAAAGGATGGGTACTTCAAGTTGGAAAATGGTTTAGAAGGGACATTAAGAAAAGATGTTGCTCTGAAATACCTTTTGAAAGGTATTTCTCGGTGTTGGGGTATCCAAAAAGCTGTAAAGTAAAGTTTTGGGTGAAAAGGAAGGATGCTTCAACTTGTAAAATGGGTTTAGAAGGGACATTAAGAAAAGAACTTGCTCTGAAATGTCTTTTGAAAAGTATTTCTTGGTATTGAGGTATCCAAAAAGCTGTAAAGTAAAGTTGTGGGTGAAAAGGATGGGTACTTCAAGTTGGAAAATGGGTTTAGAAGGGACATTAGGAAAGGAACTTACTCTGAAATGCCTTTTGAAAGGTATTTCTTGGTGTTGAGGCATCCAAAAAGCTGTAAAGTATTGTTGTGGGTGAAAAGAATGGATGCTTGAAGTTGGAAAATGGGTTTAGAAGGGACGTTAAGAAAAGAAGTTGCTCTGAAATGCTTTTTGAAAGGTATTTCTTGGTGTTGAGGTATCCAAAAAGCTGTAAAGTAAAGTTGTGGGTGAAAAGGATGGATGCTTCAAGTTGGAAAATGGGTTTAGGAGGGACATTACTTAAAGAACTTGCTCTGAAATGTCTTTTGAAAAGTATTTCTTGGTGTTGAGGTATCCAAAAAACTGTAAAGTAGAGTTGTGGGTGAAAAGGAAGGATGCTTCAAGTTGGAAAATGGGCTTAGAAGGGACATTAAGAAAAGAAGTTGCTCTGAAATGCTTTTTGAAAGGTATTTCTTGGTGTTGAGGTATCCAAAAAGCTGAAAAGTATAGTTGTGGGTGAAAAGGATGGATGCTTCAACTTTTAAAATGGTTATAGAAGGGACATTAAGAAAGGAACTTGCTCTGAAATGTCTTTTGAAAGGTATTTCTTGGTGTTGAGGTATTCGAAAAAGCTCTAAAGTAAAGTTGTGGGTGAAAAGGATGGGTACTTCAAGTTGGAAAATGGGTTTAGAATGGAGATTAAGAAAAGAAGTTGCTCTGAAATGCCTTTTGAGAGGTATTTCTTGGTTTTGAGGTATCCAAAAAACTGTAAAGTAAAGTTGTGGGTGAAAAGGATGGGTACTTCAAGTTGGAAAATGGGCTTAGAAGGGGCATTAAGAAAGGAACTTGCTGTGAAATGCTTTTTGAAAGGTATTTCTTGGTGTTGGGGTATCCAAAAAGCTGTAAAGTAAAGTTGTGGGTGAAAAGAATGGATGCTTCAAGTTGGAAAATAGGTTTAGAAGGGACATTAAGAAAAGAACTTGCTCTGAAATGTCTTTTGAAAAGTATTTCTTGGTGTTGAGATATCCAAAAGCTGTAAGGTAAAGTTGTGGTGAAAAGGATGGGTACTTCAAGTTTGAAAATGGGTTTAGAAGGGACATTACGTAAAGAACTTGCTCTGAAATGTCTTTTGAAAGGTATTTCTTGGTGTTGAGGTATCCAAAAAGTTGTAAAGTAAAGTTGTGGGTGAAAAGGATGGGTATTTCAACTTGTAAAATGGGTTTAGAAGGGACATTAAGAAAGGAACTTGCTCTGAAATGTCTTTTGAAAGGTATTTCTTGGTGTTGAGGTATCCAAAAGGCTGTAAAGTATAGTTGTGGGCGAAAAGGATGGATGCTTCAAGTTGGAAAATGGGTTTAGAATGGACATTAAGAAAGGAACTTGCTCTGAAATGCCCTTTGAAAGGTATTTCTTGGTGTTGAGGTATCCAAAAAGCTGTAAAGTAAAGTTGTGGGTGAAAAGGATGGGTACTTCAAGTTGGAAAATGGGTTTAGAATAAATATTAAGAAAAGAACTTGCTCTGAAATGTTTTTGAAAGGTATTTCTTGGTGTTGAGGTATCCGAAAAAGCTGTAAGGTAAAGTTGTGGGTGAAAAGGATGGGTACTTCAAGTTGGAAAATGGGTTTAGAATGAACATTAAGAAAAGAAGTTGCTCTGAAATGTCTTTTGAAAACTATTGCTTGATGTTGGGCTATCCAAAAAGCTATAAAGTAAAGTTGTGGTGAAACGATTGGTACTTCAACTTGTAAAAAAGGGTTAAGGAATGATATTATGAAAGGAACTGGTTCTGAAAAGATATAATAAAGTGCACAAAAAAGTATTAACAAAATGGGGAGGGGACTCTTTGGGGGCCCGGGGAGGGCCTTTAGGGGTCTGGGGGGCCCTTGAGGGCCGGGTGGTCCTTTGGGAGCCCGGTGGACCTTTGAGGACCGGGGGCTTCCTTCGGGGTTGGGGTGGGGTATGAGGACCCTTCGGGGTTGGGGTGGGGTATGAGGACCCTTTGGGGCTGGGGTAGAGGACCTCACAACACTGTTCAAATGGAAGTTGTGTAGTATAACGACCATAGATTTTCACCCTCAAATCCTCTTCTAAAATCATCTTTTAAAATCATCTTTTAAAATGTCTCTAACTGTTCTCGCCGAAATAATTCCCTAAAATGTCTAAAACGGTTTCGCCCAAATAACCCCTAATCATAACTTCAGCGTGTTCCTTTTGTTTTGGCATCTCTGCGCTGTCACATTTGAAATTACTAAGAAACCTGATTCCCGTGTTAATCTATTCATCGCTAAGATGTTTCTTGGAGAATTGTTTCCATGGTAATGTTTATTAATATCTTTTGGAGTTCGACCGGTAGAATTGTTTCCGAAGAAAAGACATTAATGACCTGGATCTATTCCTGGAGAATCGTTTCTAGGCGAAAATTTTTAATGTCTGACAGATGATGTCACTGGTTGATTGATCTGTCAAGAAAGGGGAACTAATTTGTTGTTTCTAAGGGGAATTATTGATTCACGAAAGGGGAATTGAGGTCGACAGCACAGGTATTCCAAATTCCCAATCGATTACACAATAAAGTTCTCGGAAACTGTCAGTATTAGACTAAATTGGGACTGACAGCACAGGTGTTCTCCCTAGGGACTCTATGCCCATATATGGTGCCCCGTCACGAATAGCGCCCCCCTCTCTACTTGTGAGACAGAGTCAAACTTTAGCGTAAAGAGCGAGGCATTGAGGAGGGGACAGCCTCTTTCATATACGGAATAATTTCTGTTCGTTTTAAGTTTTAATGTGGCCCCTTACTTTCAGTAAAAAAAACTTGTTTTTTTTATTTAATTTCTGAACATTTTTTATTAATGCACCTTCGATTTTGGCTCACCGTACGTGAATAATAAAAAAAAATTTGCATATTAATTTTACCTTTTTTTGGGTAAATAGCTGTCTCGAAATTTTGATCTGAGGTAACTTACGAATTAACTTACGTAACGAACTTCTACATTCGTATATTTTTATTACGTATATTAGAAGGTTCGCCCCCTAGTCAATACCTCGTTCTTTATGCTAAAGTTCGCATTTTGTTCCAATTCTTTAAGAATGACCCATTAATCACAAAGGTCGTTAATTAGAACAAATAGCTGTGATGAAAATACAAAAAAAAACTTTAGCGTAAAGAGCGAGGTAATGACTAGGGGGCGAACCCAACCATATACGTAATAATTTCTGTTCGTTTTAAGTTTTGATGTTGCTCCTTATATTCAGTTGATAAAATTGTTTTTTTATTTAATTTCTGATCGTTTTTAAATAATGCTGGGAAGCCCGGCGACCCCATGATAGCCATGTCCCTTCCCCCATGCAAACTTCCTCCATGAAAATATCCTTCCATGTAACTCCTGACCCCCCCCCACTACCAGAAAAAATCCTCCCTGAAGACTTCTGTATATTTCCCAGTAACCAATACTATATATAAACATTGGGCAAAGTTCATAACTTGCAGACCTTCCCCCGGGAACTATGGGGGATTAAATCATCCTCAAAGACATAGTTATTGTATTTTTCGACCATGCTGAACAAAATGGTTATCTTAAAATTTTGATCAAGTGACTTTGAGAAAAATGAGCGTGGGAGGGGGCCTAGTTGCCCTGCATTTTTTTGTCACTTAAAAAAGGTACTAGAACTTTTAATTTCTGTTCAAATGAGTCCTCTCACGATATTCTAGGACCACTGGGTCGATACGATCAACCCTGGGGAAAAAGAATAACAAATAAACACGCATCCATGATCTTTCTTCTGGCAAAAAATTCAAAATTCCACATTTTTTCCGGTAGGAGCTTGAAATATATAGTAGGGTTCTCTGATACGCTGAATCTGATGGTGTGATTTTCATTAATGTTCTATGACTTTTAGGGGGTGTTTTTTCAAAATAAGGCAAATTTTCTCAGGCGCTTGGCTTTTGAAGGGTAAGTCTAAACTTCATGAGACGTATATATTTGAAATCAGCATACAAATCTGATTCTTTTGATGTATCTATTGATATCAAAATTCCGTTTTTTAGAGTTTTGGTTACTAATGAGCCGAGTCGCTCCTTACTTACAGTTCGTTACCACGAACTGTTTGGTTTGTACGTCCGATTGAAGATGGTCTGACCAGAAGAAACTCGCTTGCACGAGGATTTGGATTAGCTATCATAAGTTCAGTTTTAGAATCCCCTGAGGAAAGAAAGACCACATTGGTAAACATTTAAGGAATGATAGTTGAAAAGGAAAAGGAAATACCCAGGTTGCTCCAGACACCAATTCATGGTCTGAATACCTAGAAAGCTTGGAAGGTGATTGTGCAGAAATACAAGAGATAGCACGCACCCCAGAGACGGTTGTTTATCCTATGAAGGAACATGATTATGATTTAGTAGGGGAAGTAATAGTCTAGTAATGATGAGATTAAGTTTGTATTCAAGAATTTAAAAGGAGGTTCGGCTGCAGGTGTTGATGGTGCATGAATAACGTTATTTAAGAATTTTTTTTCAATTTTTATGTCGATAATTGTTTTTTTTTTTTTGTAATAAGGTATTAACTTCAGGACAATGACCAAATGATTGGAAGAGATCATTGCTTATGCCGCTTTTTAAGAGAGGAAACCCCAAGTTGCACAAGAATTATAGTTTAATAGCGCTTGTCCCTGCGTTAAGTAAGGTAATGGAGAAAATATTAGATACCAGGCTTTCTAAATGGCTAAATAATAATATGATACATGAAGCACAAGGAGGATTTAGGACAGGGTGCGGGACGGTATATACAATATTTACTTTAAAGCCATTAATTGATAAGTATGGAAAGGAAAAAACTTGTCTTTATGTTGGATTTCAGGACCTCCATAAGGCGTTCGTCAGTGTCAACAGAGGCCCTGTTTAGAATTGGCCTCCCTCATTTGTTTTCGAGGTTGATAGTGAGTATGTATATTTGTGTGAGTGGAATCGTGTTAGTTGGTAACAGGTTTTCTAGACCTTTTAATATTAAGCTGGGAGTAAAACAGGGCAGCTCTCTTTCTCCTAAATAGTTTAATATTTTCATAAATGATGTTGTTGATTTTCTAGAGAATAGATGGGCTCCGAAATTTAGTCTAGGGACCCATAAACTATCACTTCTATTAATGCAGATGATATTACTTTGGTGGCTAGTATACCGCAAGATCTGCAGATGCTTCTGAGTCTCATAGGAGAATATTTGCAGATGAAAAAATTAAGGGTGAACATTGATATGAGTGAAGTTGTTATTTAAAAAAAAAAGAAAACTAAGTGGTGAAGATAATTATGGATGTAAATCTAATAATAAGGAACTGAACGTAAGTAAAAGAATCAAATATTTAGGATTTGTTTTATCGCAAAATGGAAGTTTAAAGAGTCATGTTGATGAAATAATTAATAGAGGCAAAGTGGCCATGTCTGCAATATTTAGAAATCCAACGATTGTGGGATTTAAAAACTTAAAAATGCACAAGAGAATATTTAATACAAAAATTTAACTAGTCATAGAATATGGAGCAGAGGTTTGGGGTGGAGAAGCGGCACCGGAGTTGGAGTCCCTCCAGCTCCAGAATTATAAAAGACTGTTTGGGTTACGCCAGGCAACTCATTCACAGATTCTGAAAGGTGATATGGGCCTGTTTTCGTTAAATCTACGTAAGTCTATTTTGATGCTTAAATTTTGGTTGAAGCTCATTAGGTGTAATGAAGATAGACTAGTAAGAGCAGCTTATTATCAGATATTGAATTATGGTTCGAAAACGTCTTGGCCGTTCCAAATTAAGTCATTACTAGAAAGAGTGGGAATGCCTTACTTATGGAATGATGGTCTTGTTTCCCGTGATCTACCAACAGATTTAGTAAGCCAATGAAGATTTGCTAGATGTTTTCCAGAGAAATTGCTTAAGGATTGTTCTGGGTACCCGGCTGACTGACCTTATTTCAAACAATAGGCTATACGAAAAATGTGGTTCAATACCGCTTTCTAGGTCTATAATGAAAGAAAGGTTGAGGTGGTTAGGGCATGTTGTGCGGATGAAGGATGACAGATTGCCGAAGATTGTTCTTTTCGGCCAACCATCTAGGGCTAAACAGAAAGCAGGTCGTCCCCGTCTGGGGTGGGAGGACGTCATAAAGAAAGATTTAAAGGAAATGGGAACTTCGTGGGCGGGTGTAAAAAGGGAGGCTTTGAATATATTGGGGTGGAGGAAGAGCGTGCGTAGCTGTGTTGGCCTCAGGCGGCTTGGTACTGCGATGAGTTGTTAGTAGTAGTAGTAGTAGGTACGATTTATCTTAGAGGGTCAAGAAATTCAGTATTGGCAAGGGCTGCTTTTAAATTCTACAACATTGAATCATTATAATCAGGCTAAACCTAGCTTTGGAGAGGAATTTATTTTAAATTCAATTTACCGGCTATGATTTTACGTCAATAGATTCAGCTTAGGGCAAATTGCCTTCCAATCCAGAGCAGGCAAAAGGTGTTCGACAGAAAGATAGATGATCCTGAAGGTCAGTATGTGTGTCCGCTTTGTAAAGATGAGGACGAAGATTTGGACCATTTTCTCCAGAATTGCCCAATGCTCTCTGATTTAAGGGAAAAATACGTACATGGGAT
Source organism: Artemia sp. Kazakhstan ARC1039 (assembly GCA_029168905.1). Lineage (NCBI taxonomy): Eukaryota > Metazoa > Arthropoda > Branchiopoda > Anostraca > Artemiidae > Artemia > Artemia sp. Kazakhstan ARC1039. Next base: position 39,107 of record JAQQPU010005200.1, on the reverse strand, counting down.
TGTTTTGCTGCTTCCTGGTATTTTACAAAGTAGTAATCCAACCTCAATATTTCGTATTGGTGTGTACATAGAGAAAAGCTTAGAGAAAAGCTTCATACAATTAATTATTATTTAATATATAGAACTACAAATATGTTCTCGATAAATTTACATTAGGTATTTTTTAATATGTATCATTTTTCTGTGTGTTTCGTAATTTGTTCTGTTGGTGATTTCTTTATTTATCATAAATTTTTGTGTGTATATGGCTCTTGGGCTTTTTAGATACATGATCTATCTATCAATCCTTAACGGCCATTTGAAGCAATTGATGATCTTCAGCTATCAAGAGTATGCTATCAACATAAGAAACTTGGCTGATATTAATAAACCAATTATTAGGAAGGGGTGTATTTCTAGGAGCTATACGAAAAGCATTATCAAATAAAGCCAGACTAATGACCAATCCTTATTTAACCCGTCTCTTTACTGGAATATAGTCGATGAGAAGTAAACCAAAACGCACCCTGACGTGAGAATTTGGATACCAACTTCATTAGCAAAAACAAGTGAAAGGGCGCCATTACGAAGAGCTGCAAAAATGGTATGAGAAAGAATGACAGAATAAAAAAAAATTGGAAGTAGCTAACGCACATGTATACAGATTCTTATAAGCCAAAGGGTGCCGTAAGAATACAAAAACATCGTTTACATTTTGAATTTCTGTCTGATTGTCACCAAAATTACATCACTAAGTCATAAGAGGAAAGACTACTACATCGAGAAGTTTGCTAATTATTGAACAAGCAGTAATTGACCTGTAAGAACTACAAACTGAAGGATGTTTATTATTTTTCTAATGCAAGTTACAACACCTGCACAAAGGGCTTTGAGAGCATATTGCTGAAACACAATTGCCTGAGACAGAATGATAAGGTGGCTATTGGAGATTTAACGTACGGGGTCACCACTTTTAAGGCAAAAATGGCGCAAAGAGGTTGCTATGCCACTTACTGGAGGGGGAGAATCCCTCGTCGGCCCAAAATAGTGGGGTTTCCGTGGTTACTCCAACGGTTCCGAATCTACTAGCGGGATCGGATGGTCCAGGGCCACTTTTAAAAGCCAAGGTTTACCGATAAGGTTTCTAACTATCTCTTTAGACTCGACCTAGGCTGAAAAGTTAAAAGAGTAGATAGTATAAGAAAAAGTCTTACTGTATTCAAGTCACGCTATACAAGAACTGATTTAAAAAAGGACTCTTTCTTCCAGCCCGCTCTGCTAGCCGCGTGTCTGCGACGGGGTACGGGGTGGTGATGAATTTTTCCAGCCAATCCTAGGACTTACTAACTTACTGGTCAACCTCCCTAACTGCGCAATTTCTTACCTCGTGGTCTATTAAGCAACTACGCAATTAAGAGGACCCAAAATGGCGTCACAAAATAAAAGGAAAATTAATAATTATTGCTCGGGGAAGGAAAATAATTAAGGGGCCAAAAGAAAGGAATCTGGGAGGGACATTTAGCTGAACAAACTGGGACCAAGGGTTCCAACACCTCCCTCCTAAGATAAATAGCCCGCATTTCCGGTGGATTGGCTGCAAACTCAGACATAAAATAAATAACACCAAACTTAAAATCACTAAACTTGTTTATCTTCTCTTCTACCAATGCCTGTGCTTCCACCGCTTGGCTCTGGATCGGTCGTCCTCGACACGTCTCTACTGTAGGAACACCATGGTATAGATCGTCTACCATCCGCATTTGGTTTTCAAAGTTGAAGTCCCCAAGATTCGTAGAAATTCATTGTGCACAGCACAATCAAAAACAAAAATTTTCTTGCTCTCACGAATTTATATTTGAGAGGAGCAGAGAATCAGTCCCTGGCTCTTTCGATGATGCCAGTCATCGTAAAAAATTGGCTGCACTAGCCTCTTAATTTCCATCTGTGGAAACAACCCCACATCTCAATAAAAAAGTAAATTGCCCCTTGGCATAATTTCAGATAGTCTAAGGCCGAAAATGCAAAGGCCTGTGAAAAAGATAAGGGTACTGGGAATGAAGTAAAATTTTGAGCGAACCATGAATCGCCTTTTTTCTGGGTTCCCTCACCTGGGATAATCAAATGCAGAATATGCGTTGATGCTAATTGAAAATGAAATTTGGGTACATCTCCCACTGAATACAATTTACCGGAAATAATTGTCGGTTCCCATGAAGAATAATAACTATGAATAGGGTTACTGGACAAAGATTTTGGTGAAGTATGAAGTGACTGGGAGAGAGTATCCCCCAAGGACTCCAGATCAGAAAGGCAAAATCTCGGTAAAGGGATCACAACTTGTCCGCCAGTTGTGCATTGAGGAAAAAGGGCTATCTTTCGCAACTTCCCGCAGGGGATCTTCCCCAAGGGATTCCTCCCCCTCATAAAGGATCGATATATCTTTTGAATTGATAATACTAATCTCAGATTCATTTCCAAATTTTTCCAATCCGACTCGACATTTAATATCTCCAAACTTTCCCCCAACCCGTTGTAGGTCATTCATCTCTATTTTGTAACCATTTTGTTTTATTCCCCGTGGGTATTTGACCTATTTTTCCCCCTATTATTTATGTTATCATGGCAAAGCCCATCCAACATTTTATTTTTCTCCCTATTATTTATACATCTCTTTATTCCAATCGGAACATACCATCAGCGTTCCCGTTATCTGTCCTTGGTCTTGACTTTATTTCGAAGTCGTATTCTTGTAGGCACAGGGCCCACCATGCTAATCGTCGATTATCTGGCTTCATTATATTTAGCCATTTCAATGGATTGTGATCTGTCACTATTGTAAATTTTTGTCCATATACATAATAGTCCGGTTTTTTTGACCGCATAAAATATCGCAAAACATTCTTTTTCAATCTTGCTATAAGTTAATTCTGGTTTTGACAATTTTCTGGATATAAATGTGATTGGATGTTCCCCATCTTCAAAATTTTGGGATAAAACTGCCCCTAATCCGTAATCTGAACTGTCAGTTTGTAGCACAAATCGTAAGAAAAAATCTGGATTTCTCAGTATCCTTTCGCTACAAAGAGCATCTTTCAGTGTATCAAATGCATTTTGTTCAATTTCTGAACATTTAACGGGGTCTACAGCCCCCTTCCTTGTTAACTCTGTCAAAGGTGTAGCAATCATTGCAAAATTTGGTATGAATTTTTGATAATATCCTGCCAACCCCAAAAATGACGGAACTTTTTTCTTTGTATTCGGGACAACTGCGCTGTTAATTTTTTCAGTTTTTTTTCCTTAATGGGGTTATGATACCTTTTCCTATTTTGTGTCTTAGGTATTCTGTCTCTGACTGTACAAATTTACATTTTTCTACGTTCAGGGTTAATCCTGCTCTCCTCAGTCTGGTCAATACTTGTTCCATATGAGTTATATGTTCATTGAACCAGTTTTAAAATACCATAATGTCATCCAAGTAGGCTTTTGTATATGGTAATGATTTTAAGATACAATATACTAGTCTTTGAAATGTTGCTGGTGCCCCTTTTAGTTCAAATGGCATGTACCTAAATTGGTACAACCCAAAAGGAGTAATAAAGACAGTTTTGGCTGAATCATCTGGGTCCATTTTCACTTGCCAATATCCCCTTCTCAAGTCTAAAATTGATATAAATTTTGCGGAGCCAACTGACTCTAGAATTTCATCCATTCTTGGTATTGGGTACGCGTCTGATTCTGAAATATTATTCAGTTTTCTGTAGTCTACGCAAAATGTAATGGAGCCATCTTTCTTCGGGACAAATACGACTGGTGCTGCATATTCTGAATTTGATGGTTCTATCACCCCTAACTCGAGCATTCGGTCAATTTCTTTTTTCATTTCTTTCCTTTTTGCTTCCGGTATTCGGTACGGGTATTGTTTTATTGGTTTCTTGTCCTTTAGTAGTATCTTATGTACTACATTTTCTGTTTTTCCGATTTGGTATGTTAATATGTCTGCAAATTCCGTGAATAACTTATTTAATTTGGATTTCTGAGCTTGGCTCAGATATGTTTCTGCCGAAACCCTTTCAATGGCGTTTATATGTGTTTCTGCCGGGTCTATTGTACCTAAAGGGACACTTTCCTCGTCATGTTCTGAGGTCGAAATCATGAGACAGCACTTTTGCGGATCCTTGAGGTTTTCTTTTTCATTTTCCTTGTTAAATTTCTTCAGTAAATTCACATGGTAAACTTCTTCCTTTTTCCTTGCTCCATCTAATTCTATCATATAATTTACATCATTCATTTTCTTTTTCACCTTAAACGGTCCCTTCCATCTTACTTCCAATTTATTATTTCCGTCCGGTAATAAAATGAAGACTTCCTCCCCTTCCGTGAATTCGCGCATTCGGGCGGATTTATCGTACCATGTTTTCGTTTTCTCTGCATATTCCCCCTGTGCTTGCTTTGCAATTTCATGGTATTTATGCAGTTTTTCTCGTAGTGATGGCAAGTGGGTTATCACTGTTTCTTCATTTTTATCCTCATTCTCCCATGATTCCTTTAAAATGTCTAACACCCCCCTTGGGTTTGTCCCATATAGTAATTCAAATGGCGAGAACCCTGTAGCTTGGTGTGGAGTTTCTCTGTATGCAAAAAGGACATAAGGAAGCATTTTGTCCCATTGGCTTACATCATCTCTTACAAAACGTCTCAACATACTAATTAGGTTCCGTTAAATCTTTCTGTCACTCCATTTGTCTGAGGATGGAACGGAGTAGTTAATACTTGTTTAATACCGTGAATTTCGTATAATTTTGATGTATGTCGATATAAAATTGGTTCCATTATCTGTTAAAATTTCCTTCGGGATTCCGTGACGCGAGACATATTTCGCTAATTCTTCTGCGATTTTTGGTGATTTTACTGTTCGCATTGGGATAGCTACTGGGTATCTAGTAGCCAGATCATTAATAACTAAAATGAATCTGTTTCCCGCGCTAGATTTCGGAAGTGGGCCGTCAATGTCCTTTGAAATTCTCTCAAATGGTTTGCCGAAAATGGGCATTTTTTTCATTGGAACTTTTTCATTTGGTTTTTGTATGCGACTAATTGACAATCTTTGCATCTTTTACAAAAGTTGATAATATCTTTTTTTAATCCTTTCCACCAAAAACGCTGCAAGACTCTATCTCTTGTTCTTTAGGATACCATGTGTCCCCCCGTTGGACTTGAGTGAGCCAACTTTATTACCTTTTTCCTTAGTTCATGTGGTACCAAAAGTTGTAATTTTCTAGCGTTTTCCCCAGTCTCCATTATTTTGTAAAGTAGATTTCCATTACTGGAAAACTGTTTAGATTGCGGATTGTTTTTGATTCGTTAGTGCTAGTTTTATTTTTCTGCAATCTTTATCATTTGTTTGTAATTCTGCGAATTTTTCGGAAGTTATTCCGGGTGTTTCGGTTAGTTCCTCTTTGGTCTTTTCTGGTTCTTTTCCTATGGTCAATAATTTCTCTTGTTTTTGGTTATATTCCTTTTTATCTGCCCTTTTTTGGATTTTCAGTTTTCTTAGTTTTGTATTTTTTATGAACATCTCGTCGTTAAATTGAAATGGGTTTTGTATATTCTGATCATCATTTTCATTAGTGGGCGGCACAGCCTCCCTTTTATTTTTTTCTTGTCTTCGTGTCACCGCATTTACTCTTTTTATCATGGAGGTTGCTTTTAGTGCAAGAAAGTTTTCGATATTTCCGAAATCTCCCCCTAATAAAACGTCTACTGCAAGAGTAGGTACAACCCCTACTTTTAATTCCTTTTTAACCGTATTTCCCTCTTTATTGGCTAATTCTATTATGACATGAGCTGTAGGACATTTATGTTCTGCTCCATAGTAGCATAGCGATCCCCCTTTATTTTTGTAATTTACGTCGGTTTTCTTCACCAAGTCTTCCCGTACATAGGTTTGATCGCTGGAGGAATTAATAGCTATTTCTACCGATTTACCATTTAGTTCGCCACATACTTTGTGTGATTCTGCAAATGCGCAAGTTTTCATATTCTCCGGGCTTTTAACCCTTGCGGTTCTCTTATACGTTTGAGACTTTTTCCAATTCTCTCCGGATCGATAGTTTCTGTGATTGTCCTGTCTTCCGTTTGCCCCATCTTCCCTTGTTCTGTAATTATTGTCATAATTTTTTTTTCGCGCTTCGGCAATCTGAGGCATAGTGTCCTCGTTTATTAAAGTTATAACAGGTAACGTCATACTGTTCCTGTTTTTGGCTGTATTTTCTACCGTCTTTATTTGGGCAATTGGTGCTATAGTGGCCGCCCAAGTTACAGTGGTAGCATGTTACTTCTCCTTGTGTTTGCCATATTTGGCTAGCATTCTTATTTTCTGTGTACGGGTATTCTTTTCTACCATTTCCTCCTAACCTTGTTCTTTGTGGGAATGCCTCCCTCCTAATTTCAGTGTGCCTGTCTGCTAATTCGGACATTTCTTCAATTGTTTGTGGGTTTTTCTTTTTTAAGTACATTCACATATTTGGATAGGTATTTTCTAAGAATTGTTCCATCGCTGTTTTATCCACTATTCCCGTTATCTTATCTTTTATTTCTTCCGGTTCTTCTAATATTATATAGTTTTCTATCTCTAGCCATTTTAAACACATATCTTTCTATTTGTACCCATGTTCTTTATAAGTTTCGTTGTCTCGTTTTCTTTCGCTTCTAAGCCTTCTTTGAAAGTGCTCGGAGAAGAGTTGAAATTTTTCAAAAATAGCCTACTTTAGTTTTTCAAAATCTTTTGAGTGCTCCATTGGTAATGCTTTATATGCAATTTGTGCTTTGTAGTTAAGGAGGGGCTATATTCTTGTCACCCAATTTTCCCTCGGCAACCCGCTTAATTCTGCCGTTTTTTCAAAATTGTATATGTATAAATGTACATCTTCATTCTCTTTCATTGGTTGAAGGTTTATTGCCTGCATTCCCTCTATTGTAGACGCTTTCTGAGGCTCTTTGTAATTTCTCCCTGCAATTATTTCCATTATGTGTTTTCTTTCCTCTCTGTCTGCCTCCTCCTTTTTTTCTTTGGCTACTTTATCAGCCTCTTCCTTTCGTTTTCTATCTATTCTCTCTTTCTTTCTTTCTTGTCTATCTTTCTCTCTTTCTTTTCTATCTTCCTCCTCTTTTCGTACTCTGGCTAATCTGTCATTCTCCATGAAATTTAAAAGTTGTTGTCTATATATCTATTTGTTGTCTATATATCTATATATCTATATATCTATAAAATATCTATTTGAGTGCTTTTTCGTGAGCTCCTGCTGGAAATTGAACTTCTACTACTCCTGCTACTTGGCCTACATTGATTCTCACTGTCTTTATATTCTCTTAATTCGTTTTCTGAGTCTGCTCGTTGTATAATATTTTCCTCATGTATTATCGCCACTGTTTCTTTCGTTCGGGTTTGCCTATCTGAGAATAATTCTTTCTGAATTTCCCTTCGACTTTTTTCTTCTTCCCTGTTTCGTACCGGAGATCGCTCTATTACTGATTTTGTTTTGAAGATTTCCTCTTCACACGTCCCAGAAATGTATATTTAACCTGTTGAATGATATATGGTTCTATTTGATGGTGTTTTTCTTAGGGTATTTTCAGCGGGAGTCGCATACAATTGTGTGTCTGAATCCGATTTTTGTTTTACCGCGGTAGATCTTGTCTGAATTCTTCGTTTGTCCGCCATTATTTCAAGGTTTACTTAACGTCTTCCGTCCAAATGAAAATCCTTTTATGAATGTCTCTTTTTATCCTTTCGTGAAAAATTATTTCCTTTTAATTTGCCGATTCTACGTGGGTGGCACAGAATCCCTTGTCTCACAAGTTAATTATTCGCGTGATCTATTGATTCTTAAGTTTTATTAATTATTATTATCCGACTAAGCACAGCTCAGATAAAAAAATTTCTCTTTGCGATTTTTTATATATATACCCACAATAGGCTACTTTCTAGGCCAAATTAACCCGTCTCTTCAAAAACGCGGAATTCTTTTATTATCAGATTTACTGATAGGACCTTAAATTGCTAACACCACTTATTGGAGGTTTAACGTACGGGGTCACAACTTTTAAGGCAAAAATGGCGCAAAGAGGTTGCTATGCCACTTACTGGAGGGGGAGAATCCGTCGTCGGCCCAAAATAGTAGGGTTTCCGTGGTTACTCCAACGGTTCCGTATCTACTAGCGTGATCGGATGGTCCAGGGCCACTTTTAAAAGCCAAGGTTAGCCGATAAGATTTCTAACTATCTCTTTAGACTCGACCTAGGCTGAAAAGTTAAAAAAGTACATAGTATAAGAAAAAGTCTTACTGTATTCAAGTCACGCTATACAAGAACTGATTTAAAAAAGGACTCTTTATTCCAGCCCGCTCCGCTAGCCGCGTGTCTGCGACGGGGTACGGGGTGGTGATGAATTTTTCCAGCCAATCCTAGGACTTACTAACTTACTGGTCAACCTCCCTAACTGCGCAATTTCTTACCTCGTGGTCTATTAAGCAACTACGCAATTAAGAGGACCCAAAATGGCGTCACAAAATAAAAGGAAAATTAATAATTATTACTCGGGGAAGGAAAATAATTAAGGGGCCAAAAGAAAGGGATCTGGGAGGGACATTTATCTGAACAAACTGGAACCAAGGGTTCCAACAGTGGCATTAAAGGAAGCAGCGTCATGCTTCATATGCTCAGTCTGTATACCATCCAGACCAGGAGCTTTTTTCGTTTGCAGCAATTGTTTGCTGCAAATGTTTGGCTAACGAAATGCAATTGTTTAGCTAAAGATTAAATATTAATTAATTAATTAATTAATTATATATTAATGAGATTCTTACCATGTTCAGTGCTTGAATAGTAATAATAAGGCACATCACGAAAAGTGGACACGATAGGAGGTGGGTTGGCTGAAAAGATGAGCATACCAAACAGAGATGCAAATCTGTTCAGATCCAAGTGGTTACGAGCGAGTAAGGTGGCAAAGTTGTTTCTAGAGAAGTTGAGGATTATTTCGGGTGAAAATATAGATATCCCAAGCTTGTTTTTTCTCTAATTTACAATAAACTTACGGAACGTACGTTTCGTAAATTTCAGTAAAATTCTTTTCAAGTAAAATTCTAGAACGAGGTCAGAACGAGCACTCAAGTCCAAAATCCCAGAATGGTGTTAGAGATAAATCTGTTTAAGCTGAGGAAAACTGGAGCAGGCTTTTTTTCCGAGTGTTTTTTTTTTCTGACAGTAACTGAAGGTACTTGAAGACTTGATGATTTTCAAACAATGTACTATGTCACTGAGAGAGCAGTCTAAATTAATAGGATTTCCTATAGAAACAGAAGATAGAAGGGGATATAGAATAGGATTCCCTCATAATCTATAGGATGTGATACCTGAGAAAGACACCAATCAAGAATTTAACGATGAAACTCAATATCCACATTATTCCAACGCTTCCTTATAAAAGCTGATCATTTTTTGAAGGTTTACTTCGGGCTATCGATATCGACAAGAGAAATTCGAGGTAAAAAAAAAGCTATTGACCGAAAACCTTGCGAAACGTGCACTGGTCGATTCGGCTGGTGGCCACGAAGTCTAAATTAGAGGTGGACCTAGAGTGACCGAAAACTAGCAAATATATATGGAAAGAGGAATGTAGCAATTGAAGGATCAATATTGAATAACTACAATTATCCATGTGATATATGATTATGTGATATATTTGATATACAATTATGTGATATATGAGGGGATCCATGACTGAAGGCCCGAGTTGCCACCCTAGCAAAGCAAGGGCCACTTTGCTCTCATCTATCTCAGGTTAGGTTTATTCTAAGCTAAAATCTTAGAACAAAATACATATATACAAAAAAAATTGAGTATCCTATGTTACTTATGGTGTTAACTACAGTATTATTATTTAAAAATCGTAATGTTTGGTCCTTTAGTTCGGGATTGGATCTTACTTACTTAGAACTTGGGTCCTCCTGAGCCATCTGTGGCGCATAGGGCATCGACGAAGCCTCGGTAAACGTCACGTATTGGTGCTGCGGCAAGTACATCCTCCCATTGGGATTGTAGTGATATGTGAGCACTACGTAGATCACGATCGTACGTACGTCTGAGCGTGTTTCTAGGTCTTCCCCTCTGTCGATGCCCAAACGGATGCCATTTTTGTACCTGGTCCCTTCCAACCTCCCCTGTAGAGTAGTTTGGGTAGATAAAGGTTGCTTTTCTGCCCTTAGAGAGGGTTGTGGGTCTCTGGGGTGCACCACAGGCTCTTTCTCCGTTCCTAGCTCTTCAGTGAGAAATCCATCTGCGTGGCCTACCGTGCCAGAAGGGTGGCAACGGCCTGCCAGCCACTGGCTAACATGCAGAAGGGGTGCCGCCGATTGGGGACCCGTCGGTTAAATAGATTCCCACGAAACGATGGAAATGGCAGAAAGAATTAGAAAAACAACTTTGGCTACGGCATTCCCGGCAAGTGATACGTCAGAGGCTACGGCGGCCCCGACAAAAAGTGAACTAGCCAACCGCCTGTTGAAACATCGACAACCCCTCATTGTGGGGTGCTGGAACGTAGGTTCATTGAAATGCCCTGCAACCCGGACCTTCATTGCAGGCCAATGTGAAGGATATTGCATAGACATTCTGTGTGTATCCAAAACCCGGCTAAATGGAAATTTGGAGAAATTTGGAAAACGAGCCAGTCTCCACCCCTGGTGGAAAATCCGAATTCTACTTTTTCAACTCCGGACCTAGTGACGGCTGTGGTAATGCGAGGGTTTGTCTCCTCCTCAGTATTAAGGCAGCAAAATCCTTAGTTGAATGGCGGCCCATTTCACCTCGTTTGGCTAAGGCCCGTCTTAAGGGTCACCTGTTCAACATCACTGTCATCTCAGCCTATGCACCAACCAGAGCCGCGGACGAAAGTACACTCGACGAGTTCCACGATGCTCTGACCCAGTCATTGAGAACAGTCCCGAACCGTGATCTACTCATCCTAGGAGGTGATCTTAACACCCAGGTAGGAAGCCGCGAGACAGACCGCGAAAGAGCTGTTGGAAGATTTGGATGGGGTGAGAGGTTCGAGCGTCGAAGGAGGCTCATAGAATTTGCCCAGCAGCATAATCTTGTATTGGCAAATTTGTTGTTCCAACACAAACCATCCCAGAGGATCACCTGGTGCTCTCGAAATGGAAGAGCCCAATCCCAGGTCGATTCCTTACTAATATCCTCTATACAGAACTTTAGAGCCTGCCGTGGAGCCGACACAGGAGCGAAGAATGGCTCCGATCATATGCTGCTAATAGCTACCCTGGCCATAAAGCTTGCCTCCGGGAAACGAACACAACTTTCTCTGAGATACGATGTAGAACGTTTTCATGATAAAGGAGTCACAGAAGAGTTCCACTTGGAATTATCTAACCGTTTTGACATCTTTTCCGCGGACAACGATATAGAAGACGAGTGGAGGATGATCAGAGACACCATAACAGACGCCTCTAAAAAAGTCCTTGGCAGGATGAATCGGAAGCGGAAGAAGTGGATCTCAGAGACACCATCAAGCTATTAAACCAGAAACAACAAACCGGAAATACCAAGTCAACAGTGTTCAAACACTGAGAAAAGAATGCCATAAATCCGTCCGCCGGGACAGAAAAAGCTACCGTCGCTGTCTTCATTGAATTTATTACGGCCTTCGATTCAGTCATCCGGGGAGGAATTTGGATGGCAATAGAAGAGGACTGTGTCCCACCTAAGATCACACGACTCATTCAGGCTTACTATCAACACACACGAGCCTGCATCAAGGTAAACGGAGAACTTTCTCAGCTATTCGATATCGACTTCGGTGTGAGACAAGGGTGTGTACTCTCTCCCGAACTATTCAATTTTATCGTCGATTCGGTGATGAAAATGCAATGCTAAACTTCGAAGGAGTCGAGGTTAGCCCTGATTTCAGTACCACCTACCTGGATTATGCCGATGATGTTGCTTTTCTTGGCAAATCCGTTGGCGAAGCCCAGAAAATGCTTCTGAAAAAATCCGAAGTTGCTGCCCCAGTCGGGCTCAAGATTAATATTGACAAGACTAGAGCTATGTCTAATGCCCCGAATATAAAATCTACCCCTATAACCCTTAACCATAGGCATATTGAAATAGTCAATAAATTTAAGTATCTCGGATCATACATTAACATTAACGGCGGATGTAGCGAAGAAATCCAATGCCACATTGCATCAGCTCCCGCTGTCTTTGCACAGCTGTGGAAGTCGCTATGGAAAAGGAAGGAAATCCACCGGAAAACAAAAATTATTATTTACGATGCCCTAGTCCAGTCATTCTTACTGTATGGCTGTGATACTTGGCCCTTAAAAGTCAGCGAGGCACACACCCTCAACCCTTCTGAACACAGATGCCTGAGGAGCATATTGGGGTTACGACTCAGCGACCGAATCCCAAATACAATCATCCGCCAACGATGTGACCATGTGACCGATGTCACATCTATCATTCGACGCCTCCTCCTGTCCTGGTTCGGCCATGTTTGCCGAACACCAGTCGAGACTTTCACAAATCAAAGCCTACGCTGCAAACCAGCACCTGATTGAGGGACACGACATCGAGGACAAGCCAAAGCTTGGCTTGAGACAGTCAAATCTGACCTCGAGCCAATTAGTGGATTCCAGAGACAGTGTCACAGATGGGACCCTTCATGGCTTGAAATTATCGCCCCATTAACCCAAGACTGTAGCCTGTGTAATTCAACAGTCTGCCAGATCCTCAAAAGAAGACCGCCAGAAGCTCAAAAGTGCACTGAAGCCACAGGACAGCGGCTACAATGCACTAAAAATCTCCTTGATTCCTTTCCATTGATTAAGTTAACTCTATACGGTTAACTCTATACGCAGATGGGACCCTTCATGGCTTGAAATTATCGCCCCATTAACCCAAGACCGTAGCCTGTGTAATTCAACAGTCTGCCAGATCCTCAAAAGAAGACCGTCAGAAGCTCAAAAGTGCACTGAAGCTACAGGACAGCGGCTACAATGCACTAAAAATCTCCTTGATTCCTTTCCATTGATTAAGTTAACTCTATACGGTTTTTGATAGGAGAGAGGAATACATAGCAAAGCTCGACAAAATAAAAGTGTATATTTTACACATATTAAAAATATTAGCAGTGTCTGCACTGATGTTTTTCGAAGATAGACAGATGCCTTGTCTGAAGGTCAAAGCATTCCTAAGACTGTCGTTGTCTCTTAGAAACATCTGTTTTATGGTAAAGACTTTGAAACAAAGATGTGAACTTAATGTGACGACAGTATTATTTTAATCTCGATGTTATTGCCCTTTATTAGATTCAAGGCAACAAGGCAGGTACATTTTTTCGAGTGCCACATCTCAAAAAGAGAACTTTTTCCGGTAGGGAAAAAAACTGTTCTGGATACTGAAATCTTTCGGTATCAAAATAGTGATGCTCAGACTATTGTTAAAAGGCATTCACACTCAGCTCGGTATTAGTCGTTGTCAAGGCTATGCCCCGGACTCTGTTTACTCGCAGCGTTGCCAATTCCTATTACCAATACCTAAGCCAATTTGCCGATACCTAAGCCAATTCTCGTTTATAAGAGCATTGTTTAGAAACAATATTTGACCAATCAGGTCTTCCAGATTTGGCACAGAGTTCAAAGGGAAAAACTCTGTATGCTGATGTTAGTTGTCTACGAATTAACTCTTTCAAACATCCATGCTACTGCAACAAACCTAGTATTAGTCTTACCTAAACTTAGTCTTAGCCAATTATCCGTTCGTACAGAGCGTTGCGCTTGGAAACTAGAGTTAACCAATCATTCCTTCCAGATTAGACACGGAGTTCAAAGGAAAACACTCTGCATGCTGATGTTAGTCTTCTACGGATTAACTCCTTCAAAAATCCATGCTACTGTAACCATATAACCTAGTATTAGTCTTACCTAAACTTAGTCTCAGCCAATTATCCGTTCGTACCGAGCGATGCTTTTAGAAATTAGAGTTAACCAATCATGTCTTATAGATTAGACACGGATTTCAAAAAACTCTGCATGCTGAGGTTAGTTTTCAACCGATTAACTGCTTCAAACATCTATACTACTTGAACCACACGAAGGTCGTCTACTGAGAAGGAAGCTATTCTAGGCAATCCATAACAAAAATGAGCTCATTTAAAAACCTCTTACTCACCAAATAAACTGTAAGCTCGCTAATAAAGTCATTTCTCATGTCATTCCGCATTTGCACCCCAATGCCCAACCATCTTTTGAGTTTTTGCTCTGAACAAAATATATTTATGTTGAAATGCCTTGCCAAGTTCTCTTTTCTGTGATTGGTCTAAATCTAGACTTAATTGCTGCTGGGTGCAACCAAATTGAACACTGGCTACAGCTAACCCCTTCAACGCTGAAACCCATGCGAGCAGGATTCTGTCGTCCAACCACGACGACTAAGTCCCATGCGAATAAATAGCGTGCGCGATTATCAGTTTGTGTGAGGTCCTTAATGGGAAACTGGGCCTTCTTTCTCAATAAAATGCTAAGAAGCAATTCTAAAAATTAGCTCATATGCGCTCAGAATGACGAGATCTTGCGAATAGTTCAAACCAACGTTCAATATAATCAAATTTGGATTTATTGAAATTTCTTATATCTGGATTTAAGATTGGATTTATATTGGATGGATTTCAAATTTAAATTTCTAATAGTTAAATGCGCTATTCATTGAGCTTTGTATCAGCTCAGCATCCCTGCTAAGCTCGCGAATTCTGTTCGAAAATGAAAATGTCTGAGAAAACTGAACTGAAACACAAATTGAAAGCGGCTCTTATAAAACTATATTTTTTCAAACCAATAATAGTAATTATTTTTATAATTGGCACTGAAAATAGAAAATATTTACATATTATGCAGCTGTCACACATAGGCGAAAGCAACGACTAATAAAAAAAAAATGCAGTTGAATCAACAATAGCAATAGCAATCTAATTGATATTACTATTCTAATAGCTACTGATATAATTTTAACTTTAAGAGTAAGCATATATGCTGTTTTTACCGCTGCTACTACTACTACTAAAAATACTGCACCGCCAAGCCACCTGAGGCTAGCACATTTACGAACGCTCTTCCTCCGTCTCAATCAATTTAAAGCTTCGCTCTTTAAACCCTCCAAAGAGGTTTCCATTTCCCTTAAATCTTTTCCTACGACATCCTCCCACCCCATTCGGGGACAACTAGCTTTTCATTTGGTTCTAGACGATTGACCGGCAAGGACTATCTTTGGCAATTTGTCATCCTTCACCCGAGGAACGTGTCTATTGCCCCAAAAAGCTGGATTGAGCCACAATTTTTGCAGAGCTTCCTATTTGAGATATGGTCAGCCAATCTGGCACTCAAAACAATCTGTAGGCAATTTCTCTGGAAAACATCTATCAAACCCTCATCCGTCTTTTGGAGTGCGCAATAGCCATACTTCACCACTGCCATCACTGTAGCTTCCAATATTCTAATCTTGATTCGCAGACTTGTGTTCCTATTCTTCCGATTGTTTTTCAACTTTGAAAAAGAAACCTGAGCCTTGGCTATTCTACTATTAAGATCTTCACTGTACCCACCGTCTTTGCTAATAATACTGCCTATGCAAGTGAAGCTGTCCACTTGATCGATCTTCTCACTACCCGACATCACCTCTTCACCTTCACTTATCAGAAACGATCGGTAAAACCAGGTAATCCATCGTCAAGCAAACAACCACCGCCATTAAACGTGCTTACGGGTCTGTAGTGCCGAATCACGGACGCTACTCCAGGAAATCTCTAGCCTCAATTTATCGTTCAGTTTGCCAGCCACATATAATCTACCTTGCCGGTGCATCCCATGCGCTGACAGTGAGAGACTGTGAAAAAATCCGAAAGTGCTACTATAAGTATGCAAAAGTTTTACTGTATATATCCAAGCGATACCGGAATTCTCGACTGGAAAAATATGGACTTCCGGAGCCATCAAAGCAACGGTCGACCATTCGGGACAATTCAGTGTTCAAAGTCAGATTGATGAGACGTCGTTTTTCACCAGCATTTGTTTGAGTTTTGTATCTTTTTCCTTTTTTGTTGTGCTCCGCTATAATCTTTTTGTAGATGGTGGGTAATTAAATTATTATTATTTATAGTCTTAGAGATGTAGTCTTCTTAGCATTCATTTTAAAAGCGTATTCTTGCAACATGGACACTCAACGCCTCTGAAAATTCATTCATTTCGCTAAAACTATCATTTAGGATGCTAAATCATCAGCATAATCTAATTCCAGGAGTTTTACTTCCCCATTGGATTTCGTCTTCTCCCATTGCTTTTGCCGTGATGAACAAGTCCATCAACCTGACTCAGACACTTCTCGAATATTAATGTAAGAGTTAAAATTTAGTCGATGAGTCCTCTCCCCTTCCTAAAACCACACTCTTCTTCTCTTAAAATTTTATCTACACCATCTCAAAGTCTAAAAGGTATCATCATGCTAAGTAATTTGCTTCCTACAGAAACAAAGCTAAGGCCTCTGTAATTACCACATTCACTCTTATCCCCTATCTTAAAAAATAAATCTTCACATCCAAAGTGTCACAAACCTTTTCATTCTTTTCGATATCTTTTCCTGTAACTCTACTACTTTCTAGCACCTTCTCAAAATGTTCTGCTCATCTCCCTCTAACTCTTTCCTTGTCATTAATCTTTAACTGGGACAAGACCATATAACACTTCCACTAATCTTTAACTGAGACAAGACTACTTCACACCTCCTTAATTTATATTTCTATGCTTTCTGCATTATCGGACAATTCCTAACATTACACTTAATCAAACGTAATGCATTTGATTTATCACTCAAATAATTCTTGTACAAGCCCCCACTGGTGGATCCAGGGGGGAGAGATTTTTCTGGCGCCCTCTTTCCCTGTTTTTTCCACTCCTTTTAGAATAAATTTGTCAATTTGGTCAATTCTCGGCACCTTTGCTACATTGCCCCCCCCCCCCAAGATTTTACTCATTGGCATCCTAGTCACATTCGCCCCCCAAAATTTTGCTCTAGATCCGCCCCTCCTCTTCTTTATTTAACATAAAACATTTTCACAAATATTCATAGCTGCGTTTCTAATTCTCTTTCCTAAGGTACCATCAGCGACTTCACAACCTGTTTTTCTAAAATTATTCCATCCATTTTAAACGTTGTCAAATTTGTGACTCTCCAGTTTAGTATTTAAATGTTACATGAAAGTTTCTCTCAAATTCTCATCCTGGAGTCTACCAACGTCATAGCTCCCGGAAAGTAGTTACCCTTCCTAAATTTCAGCTATAGATTAACCCTAGACACTACTGGCCTTTACTTTTAACATTAATAACAGCAGAGCCGGATTTGTCTTTGGTTCCCTTAGGCCCAAGCGTTTTTGACGCCCGTAGGCCCAAGCGATTTACGGGGAAATCCCGAAAAATTCGGGAATAGTGGAAGTCCTGAACAGAAGGCAACTGATGAGTGATTAGCCAAAAGAATGCAAGAGAGATGTGATAGCGAGGTCTCAGCTGCCATTCTTGGGAGACATCTGGCAGTTTATAAGCAGGTCAGGGATGCCTGTGTTGTTTTAAAATCACTTTTCTATGAATAAGCAGCGCAGCAGCACAGTACACCTGGCACTTTGACGATAAATCACATCAGTCCAGTTTTGTTAAGAAAAAAAATCACTAAGTGGTTTTTCTTTGCGCCCCTCAGCATTGTGCACCCCTAGGTTCGGGCCTATGCATAAATCCTAGCCTCAATAACTGTACTTCTATATACCCTAGTATCTTGTATTAATCCTACCAGTCTTCGATTTACAATAACATAATCAATAAGGTTAGCTGTCTCACCATGTGAATACCATGCTAACTTAGGGGCTATTTTATGACTATACATCGTATTGGTTTTTAACTAGATTGCTGTACCTACAAAATTGCAGCAGTATGTAACCATTACTTATTTCCTACACCAAATTTACGTAGGATACGATACAATCTATCCCTATTTCTACCGAGCAGGGCATGAAAGTCCAATAAATAAAAAATCCATATTTCTAACTGGGACCCTGTCTATTGGTTCATATAGCTGTAAGTAAAATTCATCAGTCACTACTATCACCTTCAGTCGGTTCTACAGGGGCATAATCTCGTAGGACTGATGCCCTGCACTTTTTAGTCATAAAATTAGCAACTAGCATTCTATTACTAATATTTTCCCATCCTAAACAAGACTTGGCAGCTTCCCTATTCATCATGAGCCCTAGTCGTTGCCTATACACCCCGTCCTTCCTGCCTAAGCATTCTATATCATCTAATTTCATGTTTCCTACACCTGGGATATGAATTTCTGATCTCCTAATAAGTCCAGTTTACCAGTGCAGTTTTATTATTTAATGTAATAGGGGTTTTTCTATAGAGTAAAATCATGATTAATAATTACTTGCATTTTTCCGCA
>JAQQPU010005200.1:4929-20173 GCA_029168905.1 Artemia sp. Kazakhstan ARC1039 | reverse complement strand
TGATATACAGTTGTTATACACTGGTCGAACTGAAAACTATTAATATATGATGCTGTCGAAACCGTGTATCTTCTACGATGTAGCTTAATTTTCTGAATTGACTATTAGACTGTGTCACGGAAAACGTTTATACCCCATCCCTCCATGCCTATATACCCCATCATTCCTGCCTGAGTACATAAATTCTATATCATCTAATTTCATGTTTTCTACACCTGGGATATGAGTTTCTGATCTCCTAATAAGTCCAGTTTGCCACTGTAGTTTTATTATTTAGTATAATAGTGGTTTTTCTAGAGTAAAAACATGAATAATAATTTCTTCCATCTTTGCGCACAAAATAAAAATGTATATTTTATATACAGTTGTTATACATTGGTCGAACTAAAAATTATTAATATATGATACTGTCGAAACCATGCATCTTCTACGACGTAGCTTAATTTTCTGAATTGACTATTAGACTGTATCAAGGAAAACGGTTTTGCTGAAAATTTTGAGACTGTTACGTTTTCCCTACTATCGTAAATTTACAAAATTAGAAGAAACTTATCCTCTCCAGTTTGTGGGTCCTTAGACTGTAGCTGGATATATGATTTAGATGTGTCGTGTGAAGTATGAAAACCTCGTTCCGATTTCATAGGCAGAGTACACACTAGTAGTACCTATTTAAAGCTTTGGATGTGCATGCAAGCCACCGTTTTCAGGGTATGGGGCGTTTCAACAATTTTTCCAGAAAAAATGGTTCCAGCTTCTCCAAAAATCAATTTTTTTGTGAAAGGCTCGCTGAACTAGGATTGCCTGAAGGGAAAACAAGTATCCCAAAGCTGCTTAAAGAGCGCCAATCTAGTTGTCACGAAAACAATTTTCTGAGAATGATCAATAAAAGAGACTACTTATTCTGTTTATAATACTGTCTCTTTGAAATCGAGCCATTTCCTAGGAAAACTTCAAGAGAGGCTAGTTTAAAATACAGAAAAATATTATCTGCTACCAAACGATGTTTATTCAATGTGCCTGCAGCATAAACCATACGTCCCCTGTAGTGGCAAGGTTTTCCAACAACAGGAAACAGGAACTCTCAAAGCTGTCAAATGATATTTCCTTTCAGCTGATTTTTGGCGTTTTCAAAGCAGGTATGCTAGAATATTGTTAGGAGCTATCCTCCCCGGAAGAAAATTCTGACACTTTCTAAAAATAGAAGTTTCATTAAATCTAAATATTTTTATTTCTGGTACAAAACAGGAGAAGTTAAATGGTTTTTCTCTGGGAAACCAAGTACTGGCTTTCAGATTTCTGTCGTTTATTCAGATTATAACCACCAGCATTTCGGTGGTGAGAAAATTGGAGTCTGCAGTTTATATTTTAAAAAAGTAGCAGGCTTGCAAAATTATTTTAGTGGTTTGGTTCTTAAAGCTGACCTGGTTTACCGAATTCGTGCCATAAGGGGATTATATAGATGATCAAGCTTTGGTTACAGACACTACATTTGCCCTATAACTGTCTAGTGGAGGTGGCTTACAATGAGATGATGAAATCTTCTAGGTTGTTGGAGTCTCACCTTCAAGGACTAGTAAATTCAGGTTTGGCTTACTGGTGTTGAGAAGGCATGTACTCTAAGATTGTATAAGCACATTAAAATAGTGCATGGAGAGGCTGAGCCTACCGTGGGGGGGGGGCACCGAAATGCTGGTTGAAACACCTAAATTCTGCCAAGACCGCCCAATCAATTCTAAATAGTTTAACCACAAACTAAAGTTATATTGGACGACACAGGGCCAGATCCAGGATTTTTTAGGGGGGAGGGCAAAATAGGTTGATCCGAAAAAAAAAATTAGGGGGGAGGTGCGCAAAATAGGTATATCCGATAAACTTGCGTTAGGAGCAAGTTTAATTAATGCAAACTTGAGTTAATTAAGTAAATTACACTACTTTAGACTACGCTAGGAGGGGGGCGCACGCCCCCTGGATCCGCCACTGCATAGGGGGATTCTTTAAGGTACCACATCGTCTTAATTTAGTCACCCAAAGCTTCACAGTAATTGGTGTTAATAGTTTATAATCCCTATCTTGCCTTCTTAAATCGGCGCTAATACAAGCCTAATAAGGATCTCATTCTCTTTGGGAGCAACCTTCCCATAAGCTGATGAGACCTTCGTTTTCCTAAACTAGACTATTACTTTTCAATTTTTATCTTTAGTATGTTCTCCAGGATCAGGTCAAGTACAAGTCTTAAATGAATAAGTGATTCTTTAATCAAATATATCAAGATTTTTTTACCATTCTAAACTTTCCAAGGTCAACACAGTTCTTGTTCCAAAATAAATATATAATAATACAACTATAATAGCAAATTATGTACAAGTCACAATCTCAAGATATAAACACATCAACGATTAAGCTCAGATACAAAAATAATAGATTCAAACAAAATTGCAAAAGAAGCTCGCAACAATTATAACAATGTAGCTATTGTTTTTATGATTGTGGAAACGAAAAGCAAAATTAGTTTTATCCCAATTTTTTCATTTGTAAAATAAATACACAGTTTGAAAAAATTAAGTGGCTTCGAAGTATTTTTGGGTGTGAAGCACTAAAATTGAAAAAAAAAATGTGCTCCAGACACAAAAAAACAGATTTCCAACAACAGATGTTCCTACAAGATTAATCAAATTGTGATCGCATTTGTGATTTATGTTATGGTTTGAAAGTGACGGAAGTAATTTAGCATAAATCAAGATCTTATCCAAGAAACCGACGAGTTGTAATATCCCTGAGATCTTATTCTTTAACAGAATTTAAATTTTCGCAGCCCCTCCCCCTAAAAGGTTTCCTCTCCCTGGATAGGATACTGATTTAAAATTATCCTTTTCTGTTAAAATTGCAGAGGCTTTATTTTATGCTTTTCCTGGCCTAAAAGAGAGATATTGCTTTAAGATATGCAAATAAGATAGAGGTTACGCTAATATCGATTTTTTTTTTTGACAAATTAGATTTCATTAATATGGCATTAAAATTTTTATATTCTACAATAAAAGAAATTGGTATGTACGATAATCTGTCACGATCTGAATTGACTTGGACGTCAACCTAGGTTATTTTTAATAATTAAAGTGCTCAAATCAACTTCGATTGTGAAAGAAAAACACTAATTTTATCTACCTAATCACAAACAAAGCACGAAGATATGCCACATTGCTGAAAATTAGTACATCTGAGTACAAAACCACGAATTAGTAAAAGCTCTAGCAGCATCAACTTCTAGAAAATGTCAAAGGAAAACGACTTATTGTTCTGGAATAATTCTTTATGCTTGGAGTAAAAGACCAAACCGTTTAAAAATTTTTTTAATCAAACGCTTCGAAATTATTTGAAACAGAAATACCGTCGATATACGCAATATTGTCGCTATTACGTCTGAAGTATATGACTGACATTTTTGGATTTATGAAACAACTGTTGGTGGAGCTGCGATCAAAGGGAGGATTATGAAGATAATATGTAAAATACCCAAACCGAACTAAGGTACTCTTGACCTAGTTTCCAGATGCAGAAAAGTTTCCCCTGTGTAATGCTATTTAGGACAGGTTAACAGACAATGTGAAATTTGCTTATCGTGTCCACAACACTTCAATTAATAAGAGCCTCAATTCTGACTTATCTGGCACATTTCCAAGACAGGTACAAATACTAATTTTGAGCTAAAATTTATGGCATTGCTAGATCTATATCTTCAAGATCAGACTAGCCTATGTGGCATTATTTATAAAAACGGACTAAACACTAAAAACACACAGGAAGGCAAGTATGACACAAATAAGTTTTTTTATCACAAATCTAAAACATGACTACACTCCAAACCTGAATAACTCAAAACCATCATATCCAAATATTATAATTCATCACTAGTGATGTATATGTAGCTGAAAAACGGAAAAATTCAACACTTTCTTCAAACAGTCACGTGACTGATACACTCGCGTTTTATTGCAATCGTTCGTTTAGCTTATGGTCATTAGGAGTAGTCATTCACCAGTAGGGACCAGCAATATCAAGATGACTCCAGCTAGCAAACTCGGACCAGGACTCTAAGTTCATCAGGAGGGGGTCATTACAGGTTACGTGATTGTTAGGTCTTTCTTGCTTCTTGACGTTAGCAATAGGTGGGGGTTTCCGTCTCCTTTGGAGCACTTTCCTTATTGTATAATTTTTCCCTTGATTATTATCCCAGAATTCCATTCCTTCAGATTTGAACTGAACGCAAAAATCCAATTTATCTACTGTAACATCCTTAGAAATGTCAAAACTAAAACTGAACGTGTCAAGGAAGTGAGGAATATCTGGAAAAGCTTGAACCGGCACATATGTTGCTTGACAGTCCCTATATGACTTCCAATTATCGAATGTGACACGGATATTCACCTCCTTGTGGAAGGACAGATTTTTCACTTTTACAGTCCCGCTGACCTTTGAAGCAGCGTCGTTGACAAATACATTTTCCAAGCAGACATTTTGCGATTCCAGTCTTTTTTTGAAGCCAAAATAGTCGGCGGCAGGTTGGACAAACTCAAGTTCCCAACGGTCTGATGAAGCCTGAACTGAGACTCCGTGCGTGACCTGAAAGAGAACAGAATTTGGGATTTTGTACATTAAAATCATGAAAATGACCTACGCGCCGGCCCAAAGGAGCCGAAATTTTAAAATATTTCCTTGATGAACTATCGAAATGTCCTTTGAATGGCTTAATTTGTATACTGATGAAACAGAATTCTTAAAAAAAAGTAATTGATAGCAAGTGCTATCACTTGCCCCGTCAAATCTTAGTTTTTTTTTTGTTTTTGTTTTTTCAATTCAAAATCTAGGGATGGGTCTGATGGTGCCTAAACTGAGACTCCATGAGCGACCTGAAGAAGACATTTTTCATTTAAAATAGAAACAAAAGGGTATTTTTCAAAATCTAGGGGTAGGGTAAAACTTAAGGGAACAAATTCCCCCTTATTGGCATCCCTACAGGCGGGTGCATTTGGACCACTGAAATTTCATAAACAAAACCAATTTATTCATTTTTATGACATTCCTGATTTCTTGAAATTGGGAAGGTACCGTCCGGGCTCACTGGACAGAAATCGCTTTATTTACCATGTTCAAGAATTTCTAATGAGCTGAATAGCCACATATCTATACTTTTAAATTTTTGTCCTACTATAGTCCATGCCTTCTGAATGTTGCAACTAGTAGATTCAAAGACAGATACATTTATGTGCACGTTGAATTGAACTGGATCGAATCATATGAAGAAAAAAAAAACTACATAAAAACCCGTTTAAACTGAGAATAGAAACTATCCGTGACATTTAAAAATTGAGCAAACTGCGCAATAAAAAAAAAAATTGGACACCGCGCAACTTTCTTGTGACTAGCCATTCACGTGTCAGTAATCATGTGGCAAATATTCCAATCGTGCCAACCTTAACTGTCGGCCAAACATTTTAAAACCAAAGGCCTTTAGCAATTTCTTTTTTTAACGCTTGGCAACAGGGATGTTGAGCAACAAATTTCCGAATAAAGATCGGCATATCACATTAAATAAGATTAATATCCTAGTATTTTAGATGAATGATAGCCCGTAACGGTAATATTTGCACCGTCTAATCGTAAATGTTTAAGCTAATGATTATACTAATCAAGATTGGGACAGATGGCGTTCCATAATTTGAACAAAAATCAGAACAATTTTGATTCATTTTTCCCATAAAAATGATCCTTTACTTTATGTCATAAAAATGCTCGTAAGTGGAATAATAATAATCTCCATTAAAAAGCTTTTATTTTAAAAGCCACATCTAGAAAAAAACTAGCATATATTGATAATTTATTTTGCAATATTTTGGGTACAATCTTTCTTCGGTGCTGTATTCCTCCCCATATTGTGATCCTAATTCGAATAGGAATAGTATCATCCCGCAAGAAATAGATTCTTCCATGGAGTTCGGATTGTAGTACAATATAAAGGGTTCACATGTACCAATACCCTAAAAGTTAAGGGTTCTTGTCAGGTTGGATGAGTCTCATGCTTAGCAAAATTTATCATAACTATTCCCAGTAATTGTGACGTCATTATTATAAAAAATGTTCGGAAAATTTGAATATGTAAACACGTTCTGATAAAAAATAATTCCTACAGTCGAACTCATGCCGTTTGAACTAGAAGTCCGACGCATCCATTCATTAAGTAGGCTTGTAAATATTAACAAAGGAAACAGAATGGCAAGAAACGCATATGAATGTGAACTCATTTCTGTGGAAAATATTTCCCAACAATTAAGACCCTAAACAAGTCTTTCCAATATCTTGACCTATCTTGATCGTTTTTCACATCTAAAATTAGGTATTTATGTATTATACCCAAGAAGTGAAGGTAGGTTAATCATAATGAAATATACCAAAACATTCTGAAAATATAATACTTTTAGTTCATGCAATGATATAATTTGGGCTATATATTTTGTACATTAGAGGGTGGGGTAAATAAACCTTACATAATTTGGGCTACATATTTGCACATTGGGGGGGGGGAGTAAAGTAACCTAATCTTATCCCCCTAACGTGCATATATATAGCCCAAAATATGCAAGTCCAATGCATTCTGTCACCCCCTCATTTGTCTTGGTAGCTATGAAACCGTTTTTTTTTTAGATCTTACATTCAGCAGACTTCTCGACTATGTTTGGTATAATACATAAGTAGGGGAACACGGGGTGGAACGGGGTAAGGGGCGGAACGGGGTTAGATGACAAGAAAGGTGCTGCGCCAAGCGGCAATAGCTATAACTACTCCAGCTCGGTACAGCTGAACTGCGGTATCCATGTTTGTTTAGTTTCCTTTCGTTTAATGAGAGAACCAGTTGTCTTCTAGTTATTTGCTGTTGGATTGCAACTTTTATTGATTTTGTAATAAAGGTAAGGTTAACACGCTTCTTTGCATTACATCTGTAGCTAGTCATACTTGTAATACGTTCAATGGGCTTTGTTTTAGTCACCTTATTGTTTCTTTACTTGAAGTTTTTGTGTGGCCATAACCTCCAAATAATAAGGCGTGTTCCTGGGGTGGAACGGGTGGGGCAGAATGGGGAAGTACCCCATTCCGCCCCGCACTATTTTAATCTGACCAGTCGTTAAAACTGGGTCAGTAACTTTTCTTAATTTATTTTCAGATGGTCTGTGTGTATAAGAGAAAGACAAACAGACAATCATGGTCTACTGAGGCGATGAACAATGCTGTTGTAGCGGTTATTTCTGGTCGATGTGGCTGCCTGAATGCTTCTAATGAGTTTGACGTTCCCCAAACTACTCTTGAAAGATACGTTAAGAAAAAAAAGGAAAATCCTGAGTATCTGATTGATAAAACTGCAGGGAAATTTCAAACTGTTTTTACCCAAGAACAGGAACTTGAGCTTGTGACGTACTTAAAAACTATGGAGTCGCGGTTATTTGGTCTGACGATGAAGGACTTGCGTACCTTAGCTTACCAATTAGCTCACAGAAATGGCATAGCTCATAGATTTCAAAATGAAATAGCTGGTCAAGACTGGGTCAACGGATTTTTTAAGAGAAATCCTAGTCTGTCTATTCGTAAGCCTGAGTCAACATCTGGTGCAAGAGCTATGAGATTTAATAGAGTGGCTGTGGATAGTTTTTTTTCGCTACTCACTCAATTGGTAGATAAGCACAAACTTACAGCGTCGCAGATATTTAATTGTGATGAAACTGGTGCTTCAGTGAACCCTAAGAACCATTCAAAAATCATTGCTTGTAAGGGTAAACGACAAGTTGGTGCAATAACTTCTGCAGAAAGGGGAGAGACCGTAACTTACCTTATTTGCATGTCTCCAAGTGGATCATACATGCCCCCGATGTTAGTTTTTCCGAGGAAGAAAATGCAGAAGAAGTTTGAGCTGGGACTACCTCCAGGGAGTTGGGCTGAGGTTCACAGCACTGGATGGATGACCGCTGAGCTATTCTTAGCATGGTTTAAAAAATTTGTAGTAATTTCTAAGGCACCCTAGGACTTTCCGGTTCTCCTCATATTAGACGGACATTCCACCCACACCAAGAACTTAGAGGTCATAGATTACGCAAGAGATAATGGCGTTTCGTTGCTTTGTTTACCCCCGCATTGTTCTCACAAGTTACAACCGCTTGATGTGTCTTTCATGAAGCCTCTGAGCCTTCACTACGCTGACGAGCTTCGAAAGTGGCTCCGTTGCAACCCAGGGAAATTCGTGACGCTGTTTCAAATTTCAACGCTTCGGATCAGCGTTTATCGAAAGCGCCTCTATGAATACTGCAATTAAGGGGTTTAAAGCAACAGGAATTTGGCCACCTAACCCAGCCATATTCTCTGATTCAGATTTCCTACCAGCTGACACTACTGACATCAAACAAGCTGAACCTTCAACCCAAAAAGTGATTGAGGAACCTCCAACGACAGAGAAAGAACAAGTGGGAAAATCTTCGTCTGGCTCATCTGTTGATAAAGAAAATCTCAACACTTGTAGTAAAAGGGGTGAAGGTGTTACAGTTTCTAGCCCTACAGTTGGTGTTAAAGGCACCCCAGCTAAAAAGGTTCAATTTAATATGGATGACAAGGCTACTCCTGGATGCTCTTGGATGACAACTGACATGAATGACTCTCCAACTGCATTTATTGTTTCACCTGAAAATTTAATTCCTATTCCAAAAGTCAAAGTGCAAAAAGGAAGAATCGAAGGAGGGGGAAGACTGCGGTTATAACTGATTCACCATATAAAAATGAGTTAGAGGATGCTATAAAAGAAAAACAAGAAAAGGAGATTGCCAAGACAGAAAGAGCACTGAAGATACTTTTTAAGAAAGAAAACAAAACGGAAACAACAAAAACAAAAGGAAAGTGCCTGAATAAGAGTGAAAAAGTGCCAAGAAAAAAAAAACAAGAAGATAAAGAAACAGCCTGAAACTTACGGCAGTGATTCTGACGAGTTTTCCGACTGTGAATGTTTATATTGTTGTGAGTTTTAATCCAGGTCAACTGAGGGTTGGGTTGCCTGTTCCATATGTATAAAATGGGCTCACAATTCCTGCGCAGGAATTGATAGCGAGGACGATGAAGCTATCCTTGTATGGGAATTTTGTAATTCAGAATGAGATTAAATTGATGAAAAAATATGTTTAAAGTAGTTTTGTTGGCTTAAGCAAAATGGGAAAAGCTAAATTTTAGTTTTATTTTTATTAATCAGATTAATTAATTAATTTAATTAATCATAATGTGATTAATTCGATCAAAGAATATGTTGAAAATAGAGTTGTTACCTTAATCAAAAGAAATAAAAAGCCAAATAACAGTTTTACTTAGTTAGATATACTGTTTTAAGTACCACCCTGTTCTGCCCCGTATACGGGGCAGAACGGGGTATTTGACACTTTTTTATATTTTAATTAAATAAATAATAATTGTGTTCAATTCTTACAATATGAGTGGGAAACTTTGTTCACAACAATACAAGGTACCTTTATGAAATTTTGCAGCCTTTCATATTGACTCCTTCTAATTAATAAAAATCAGTTTAAAGATAGTACCCCGTTCCACCCGTGTTCCCCTACCTAAAAATATTAACATGACCATTTAAAAAAAATTAGTATTATGCTAAATTTGAGAAAAATGCATATACACATAAATAATTATCAGTTGTTGAATAAAACAGATAAAGCTGAGTGTGACTCGGAAATCAGTTTTGAATCTTAACCTGGAAATTCCTATATCTAATTGAATTTGGTGTAAAATTGTAACCTCCAAGGGATCAGCAACCCGGAAAAAATTTTCTGGTTCCGCCTAAGGTTGAACCGGCATGTACCTTTGTATCGATACAAAAGTTCAGTCATCTGTTAAGAATCAAATACCTGCATTGATCCATGCTAAATTAGACAATGGGCTCGATGCTTTTAATATGCTAATAGACATTATCAAGAGTGGTTATAAGCCCGCCTCCCTGCATGTGAAAAAATGTGTTCTAAACAAACATTTCGAAAAATAAATTTCTCAAATTAGTTATGCATTATCACGCTAACGAATACTAATAGGCATAATTTTCTGAAATTCTTCCAAGTTCTTTTCGATTCAAACATTGAATTACATTTAGCTACAGACATATCAAATTAAAACTAGCAACGAAATGGGAACTGATTCTCAAATTTCAAAATAGTGACTCATCGTAGTAAAGAGAAAATTATGGCGTCATTCAGGAATTATTTACTATCAGGTTTGATTGATGTTATAAGGAAGAGCAGAAAGGTCATAGAAGCCAAGAAGGACTTCACATAAGAGTCCCCGCAATAGGGAAGTCAGGGAGGGAGGAGGAGCGGTGTCCTCCTGAAATGCAGTTTTTAAGTGCATACCAAAAAGGTGAGTCACTCAGAAATGGAGAAAGTAGGCCTATTGGGGTTTTGGGTCTCACCCAGGAAAATTTTTGGCGTAACCCCTCCCCCTATAAATGCAGATGACGTCTGTTCCTCTGTTCTGTCCTTGCATCAAGAGATACCTGTACACAGGAGGCGTGGAGGGGATTATCCCTTTCGAAAATTGGGCCAAAGAAACATTCAGAAAAAAATTATGCGACAAAATACAACTTTTTTCATGTTTCTGAAGCCCCTCCCCAAAATCCCACCCTTCAGTACATAACCTATGTGTAGAAGTAATTTCTAACTGCAGTGCGCTCGATTTGAAAAACAGTATGTTTTTAGTTTCAAATTTATATATGCAAGCCAGAAATATGGACTACCAATTAAGCTGGGTTGTCTCAAAGATTCCAGGAGGAGTGCCAATCAACCCTTTATACAAAGATTGCTCCCATTGTCTCCATGTATGGAGAGTCATCTATGTATTTAAAGAAAATTTAATTCATAAACCTTTAGCATAATAAATCAAGTTTAAACTTGGTTTAAGAGGATACACTCTTTGCGTAAACATAAAATCTGGATCCCTAATCAAACTGCCAGTTCAAGTGCATTCCAGCGATTCTTCCAGCCCAAACCGGAAAGGCGATAAAACACCAGTATCCATCAGCCAGTTGAGCTTCTGAACATAAAGCGCTAGTCTAGACTAAAAATTTGGCATTCTAACATAACTCAACTGATTGGAGTAAAATTCCCCCCGCCCACATAGATACTGAAAATACCCTTTTTGGGGTAGTGCCACAGAAAAATGACCTTACCGTATTTTTATTGAATTGAAACAAAATTGCCCCCCATGGCGTAATTTACTATGGAGCAGGGGGTAACTGCCCTTCCTAGACCCAGGTTTGCCCCCCCCCGACTCTAGTTTGCCCTCCCAGACCCCAGTTTGTCCCCCAGCCGAAATTTAGTTTCTCCAAAAATCTTCTCAAAACCAAGATAAACCTGCATAATTCAACATCCACATATGTTACTATATGGCTCATTTTGCATATTTCACGGTCATTGTCACTTGATTTGGGAAAATTGGCTCCAGCCTGGCGGGGCGCCCCCCGAGGGGTTGGGCGAAATTGCCCCCCCCCCCTAGATTTTGGCCTTGAATTAATGCTACTACTAAGGATCGTTTCTGACAGAAATAAGAATTTAATTTTTGTGGGCTGATTTGATGCATTCCAAGGGACGAATTATCGATCCCTGTGGACGAATTATCGGTTCTAGTCTGTTTCGAATCAGAGATGAAAAATTCGGTTTGTCCGGTCGCCAAGTGTTATTAACAAGCAAATAAAAGCTTCCTATTTGAAAGATGTATTAAATCTACAATACTACATTGTATCAGTTTTTTTTAAGATACATATCTTTTTTCAAAAAAATCATAGAAGATTGTGTAAAATTTTGCGTTCACACATCAGCGGAAATTCACATGCTAACGTCACGTGTATGCTTTCATAAAAACTTTACGATCTTATCAGAAATTCTTGTCCGCCGTGCGCTTAATGCGGAAAAGATTAGAGGCACTACAGACAGAACACCCTTATAAAGTTAAACTGAAAGGGTAAAAGTTCATGATAAAGGCACCATGGGCAGTACAACAGCACAGAGTAAAATTAGATTTGAAGTCCACCCGTCCAAAATAACTAGTCCTATCGATCAGCCCAATCGGCTTTCTTATATCTTCCTGATCTCTTGATGACTCAAAAACCTGAAAGCTCATGCTAGAAACTACTAGGCTAGACTGAGTACTAAAAGCGGTATTTACAAAATCAAATCTTGTCAATTTCGGAGGACTTTTACTTGGAAGAGAAGGTCAAAAGGAGAAAGATTACACTAATGTCACTTTAAACAGGGGGGAGGGGGCGCTATGGAATTTCTCAGAAATTGTAGCCCCCCATCCTACTCCTCTCTATGAGGAAATAATCACCAAAACAGTTCTTTTATTTGCAAAAAAAAACGTATGTAAGAAAATCTATCATTTCAATAATCGAAGCCTACATTTAACTAAAAACTGTTCCAGAAGTCAGTTATTGCGTAATTTAGATGCATACTTATGTTTTCTTCACTCATTTTTAGAGGGTCCCATAGATCCTGAGGCCATTAGCAATGACTAGCACGTAGATTCGATAGCGTCAAAAAATATAACTTATTTTTATAATATATAACATAAATATGTTATTTTATAAAATATAACATAAAAGCATGTTCAAAACTAACCTATCCTAAATATGATGTTGACTGATGCCGAAAATATCCAATTAAAAAGGGGGGGAGTGATATTACAGATTTGCCCTTTTGATAACTAGGACACAGTGTCTTTTGATTTAGTTCAACCTCTTCCTCAACATTCCCTGAAAGTTGTCACTTAATGTCTTTAGCAGTCCCTAATATATTGCAGACACACCTTTTTGACAACCTGGAAGCACAGATTGCTTTTGATTTAGTCCAAGATTTCCCAAGCATTCTGTAAAACATGCCGTTTTCAGTAAAGTGCACATGCCTCTCAAGCCTTCTAGAGGTAGAAAGGGAAGGGGCAGTAGTTATTTTTTCCTAATCGTAAAAGCATAAACCAGGCTAACCTGTGCTAAAAAGGCAGGGTTCCATTTGGGGGGACAATCAGATGGCTCTGTCATTACCCTTATTTGTGCCAGTGGCTTGCCCTTATCATCGGCGAAAATAACTTTTTTCTTTAATTTCGTTGGGCTTAATAGTCCAGGTGACATAGGTGGCGACTCTATAGGACTCGTGATCTGCAAGAAAAGGGCAGTGTCAGTAGCATATTATTGCCAATGCGTCAATTAGACCGATACATCAGCAGCACAAACAAATAGTGAAACCTCAATGAAAACGCATAATGTTTTAATGATGTTATAGATCCTGGTACTTGCGCATTATGCGGGCACCGCGAAGAAGTCAAGTTTGGTTAATGCTAATGAAATAAAGTAATATAGGATGAATATATAATAGTTTAGAAAAAAATTGGGCAATGTATTTGCACATTAGCGGGGGGGGGGGGGTAAAGCATAGCATTAAAGACGTAACCTAACCTAACCTAGGTAACTCCCCCCCCCCAAACCCCAAAAACACCAATCGATTGTAAAATCCATGAGAAACAACGCTTTGCAATCAATTTAGGTGTCTGAAATAGCCGTTTCACGGGTTCTGCCGGGTGACTGTAGCATTTCTCTTTTGACATCCCACATACAGTATAAAGCGATGCCCGCAAAATGCACAAGTACCTAGATCCTTTACTAAGTTGCAGATTGTAGTACCGATGCAACCATGATCAGGCGAATGAGTATTAAATACAGCCAAGGTGATTCTGAATTAAATATTTTCAACAAATCTATCTCCTCCAAAATAAAAAATTCGGAAAATTACCAAACACACAAAACTTAAAATTCTGGGGTCCACAATCCACATATGGGCACCTTTGATGGCAAAATCAAATGAACTTCTTTGATTCAAGTTTGGTTAATGCTAATGAAATAAAATGAAATAGGATGAATATATAATAGTTTAGAAACAAATTTGGGCTATTTATTTGCAAATTAGGGGAGGGGGGTAAAGCATTGCATACATTAAATGCGTTAAATACATTAAACCTGACCTAGGTACCTTCCCCCCCCCCTAAAATCCAAAAAAAACACAGTTTAATATCATTAACGCAATGCAAACCAAGCTATTATTGCCTAGTCTACAGCGGCTATCACGTCAAAAACGGGTTTTATCATTGCCTTCTCTATAGTGATTAAGACGAGAGTTCCTGATAATTCGAAAGTACCTAAAATTTGAAGTCAAATTTTTTGGCGTATTTCTGCTTCAAAATTGTACTTTTGGCGCATTTTCGCTTGTATAGCTATACTACCTTATACTAGGCATCTTGTAGTTCTTTTCGGGAAAATAAGCGCACTGGTTCCGTTTAAGCTTATTTATGTCGTCAATTAGCTTAGAAATATATGTTCTTGTTCAAACCGTTCGATCTATAGACTGGTTGAACCCGTCTTCGGCTATCTTATTTGACTGTCAATTTATTTAGTAGTTTCAGCATGTTCCCCTCTATTCTCAATACCGTCCGCATTATACTCTCTTCTCACTTTCAGAAATATGTACGGAATATTTTCACCTTTAAAATGCGTGCTACATAATAACAACCCCCTAGTTCTGGCAAAAGCTCTGTTTCACAATGTTGCCCTTCCCTGAAAATGTTAACAGTCCCCCCCCCCCGATTTTACGAGGCAGGATTTGGACAGACACTTCGGAGGAGCTTCAAGTATGTACCTTTCAAAAGGATTACTGGAGACATCTTGTAAAATCCGTCTAGTTTGATATACCCCCTCCCCAAATAGTACTCCATTCAACTAAATTGTTCCGTATGTTCTCGCCTTGAATGTAGGTACGTTTCAGATAAAGTTTCCACTTGAATGCACATAAAAGATCATTAATATAAAAAGAAAAACTAGTGAGGTTTATATCTTTTATATTAAACATTAAATCCCTGAAATATATTAGCATTAAAATACCTCAAAAATAATAAACGTCATATCCAACTACAAGTCCTATGCCTAAGTAATATCTAACCAGCCATGAAGTAGGCCCAGAAGATTTTGTAGGCGGAGCCAAGCTATAACGGTGATGTTAAATAATGTCAGAATGCATGTGAGTATCTCGTGAACTATTGTGACATCAGATAAATCGTTCAAAGGACAGAGTCATCCCATTAAACATGACACTGTGATCATTTTATATGATAAAATAAACTTTATCTT
>JAQQPU010005198.1:7551-20334 GCA_029168905.1 Artemia sp. Kazakhstan ARC1039 | reverse complement strand
GTTCGTGGTAACGAACTGTAAGTAAAGAGTGATTCGGCTCAATAGTAACCGAAACTGTAAAAAACAGAATTTTGATGACAACAGATGCATCAAAAGAATTGTATTTTTATGCTGATTCCAAGTATATAAAGCTCAATAAGTTTAACGTTACCCATCAAAAGTAATTAAATAAAAAAATTAACTGAAAGCAACGAGCGACATTAAAACTTAAAACGAACAGAAACTATTCCGTATATGAAAGGGGTTGTCCCCTTCTCAACGTCTCGCTCTTTACGCTAAAGTTTTTTATTCTTTTAAAAAATAAAGTTGTGAGACAGAGTCAAACTTTAGCATAAAGAGCGAGGCATTAAGGAGGGGATAGCCCCTGTCATATACGGAATAGTTTCTGTTCGTTTTAAGTTTTAATGTCGTTCCTTACTTTCAGTTAAAAAAACTTGTTTTTTATTTAATTTCTGAACGTCTTTGAATTAATGCAGCTTTGATTTTGGCTCACCGTACATGAATAATCAAAACGAAATTTGCATATTAATTTTCTTTTTTTTTTGCTAAATGGCTTTCTCGAAATTTTGTTCTGACGTAACTTACGAATTTACTTACGTAACGAATTTCTATATTCGTATGTTTTTACTACGCATATTAGGGAGATCGTCCCCTATTCAATACCTCGCTCTTTGCGCTGAAGTTCGAATTTTGTTCGAATCAGAAACCCCTGAGTCACAAAGGCCGGTTAATTAGAATAGATAGCTCTTTTGAATGTACTAAAAAGAACTCTAGCGTAAAGAGCGAGGAATTGACAAAGGGGTGAACCCCCTCATATACGTAATAATTTCTGTTCGTTTTAAGTTTTAATGTTGCTCCTTACTTTCAGTTAAAACAAACTTGTTTTTTTTATTTAATTTCTGATCGTTTTTAAATAATGCTGGGAAATCCGGCACCCCCTTCATAGAAACGTCCGTTCCCCAAGGAAACATCCTCCATGGAAAGATCCTCCCCAATAACCCCTACTTCTACCCCTCCCCCCCCACCACCACCAGAAAAAATCCCTCCTGAAAACGTCTGTACACCTCCCAATAACCAATACTGTATGTAAACAATGGGCAAAGTTTATAACTTGCAGCCCTTCCCCGAGGAGCTGTGTGGGATTAAGTCATCGTCAAAGAAATATTTATTAGATTTTCGACTATGCTGAACAAAATGGCTATTTCAGAATTTTGATTGGGTGACTTCGGGAAAACAATGAGCGTGGGAGGGGGCCAAGTTGCACTCCAATTTTTTTAGTCACTTAAAAAGGGCACTGAAATTTTTAATTTCCGTTCGAATGAGCCCTATCACGGTTTTCTAGGACTACTGGATCGATACGATCACCCTTGGGAAAAAAAACAACAAACAAACAAAAAACAAATAAACACACATCCGTGATCTTTCTTCTGGCAAAAAAAATACAAAATTCCACATTTTTGCAGATAGGTGCTTGAAACGTCTCTAGTACGGTTCTCTGATACGCTGAATCTGATGGTGTGATTTTCATTAAAGTTCTATGATTCTTAGGGGTTGTTTCCTCCTTTTTTCGAAAATAAGGCAAATATTCTCCGGCGCGTAACTTTTGATGGGTAAGTCTAAACTTAATGAAACTTATATATTTGAAATCAGTATAAAAATCATATTCTTGTGATGTATCTATTGGTATCAAAATTCCGTTTTTTAGAGTTTCGGTTACTATTGAGCCGGTTCGCTCCTTACTTACAGTTCGTTACCACGAACTGTTTGATGAGTCTGAGAAAATTTGCCCAGTTTTTTTTTTAAAAAGGGTGTGAATACCCTCAAAAAGTCAAAAGATTTTAATGAAAATCACACCATTAGATTCAGCATATTAGAGAATTCTACTGTATCTACTTATATACAAAATCTTATCAAGCTCCTATCACGGATGCGTCTCTATTTGTTTTGATTTTTTTTCCCCAGGGTTATCTTATTGAACCAGGGATCCTAGAAGATCGGGAGAGGACTCATTTGATCGGGGATCAAAGGTTTTAGTGTCCTTTTTAAGTAAACAACAAGATCGTAGGGAAAATAGCCCCCCTCCGACGCACCCTTTTCTCCCAAATATATCTCATTAAAGTTTTGAAATTGCCATTTGATTCAGCATGATTGAAAGGTCCAATAACGATGCCTTTGGGTATGACATGACCCCCATAGTCTCCGGAGACAGAGAACTAGAATTTATAGTAAAGGCTGACCAAACAGCCCGTTTTTTTTTCGTTACTTCCCGCTCGCTTCACTTCCTATGGTCGGTAGTACGCGTCTTTGGCCGTCGCAAATAACTCACGCTTTTATCGGACGGTATTCACAGGATTAGTTACGCCTCCGTCTGCTTGCTTGACTTGCTACACTTGTTAAATCCTCGGCTTCTTCAATTGTCCTTGCTTCGCCCGGGCCTCCTTTAAACGACTGAGGTGCTAAATCATCAGGAACTATGTTGGTGACTTTGACTAAGTTTTTAGTAGATTTCTTTTGTCCAATTTTTGTTGCTAAACTCTTATGTTTTTAAAATGGTTTACATTATAGTTGCATCACACTATATTTGCGATGACTTTCCATGTGATATAAAACATTGTGTAGGGCAGAGTTTAGGGAGGAGGGTACATCAATGAAATGAAAAAAAATGATAAAAATACATAAAAAATTGTGTGCCGACAATATTCATCATTTTACTTGCTGGTCAATGATGATAAAGACATATATGGTTTCCTCTTAAGCCTTTTTTTGTTTTTGTAATTTTACGATTGTTTTTTCGGCGTCTTATGTGTTGTCAGCGAAGTTTCTTGTAGATTTTTTTTTTGTCTAGCCATTTCAAAGGAACCAATCCTTTTTGCACGCTAGTCCCCTTGGCATAAGTAAATGCGACTGTAAGTCTCAAATTGGTCACAATTTTTTTTCTTGTGGCTCATTTTGGACCCCTTCCCCTTTCCTTAGCAAAATGCTGATGATCTTTGACCAACAAAATAATCCTAGAAACTTTCACGATACTGGACTCCCAAGATCAAATATGCCCCTCGCTTTTTCCACTGTAAAATGTAAAAAATTGATATTGGGTGTAATTTAGGACTCTTATCCTAGGGTTCTGCTGGTACGTCATCCTTAGATACAAATTTTTTAACATTTTTGTCTATTCTGAAAAAATGGGTACCTTCACGGGGTAACCAGACGTCCTAATGTGTTACAAAAGGACTTTTATCAAAGAGGGTTCTAGGACAGATGCTGGCAGTTCTCCAATCACTTCTGACTTAAAAAAAAAGCATTAAAACTCTCAATTTCCAATCGAATGAGCATCCTCGAAAGTTTCTACGACTACAAGGAGGGTTGAGGAGGGGGTATACCCGTTCCTATACGGAATAAATTCTGCATGTTTTAGGCTCTAATGTTACTATTTACTTTCATAATTAAGGCGTAGACCAGAAATAATCCCAGTAATCCAGAGGGGTTAAATATCAATTTATATCCCCCCCCAGAAATAATTGTATATTTATCTAAAGGTTTAATAAAAGTGAAGGTGTTTTGGCAATGAAATGCACTCTTTGAGGCATCTCTCTTTCACCTTCAAAATGATCCACCACCCCTCCGTCGTAATAGCTGGTACGTACTTACACATCATTACATATCATTCCATGACAAACGAAGTGCATTAGCCAAGTTAAATGAAGCTTTAAAATAAATTTCAGAAAGATTTCTCTGCAATAAAAAGGGAGGTATCACCCTGCAACACTCTTATTGAGGCTTAGTGAAAGTGAAGGGGGGGAGAGATTACTTCTTAACTACCACCTCAATACCCATTTTCATGCTTATCTGAAGGCTCATGGAGATTCAGACAATTCGAATATTGAAACGTGCTCTTTTAGGCATCCGTCAGCCGCCTCCTCCCTGCTGCCTACACAATGACACACCGCCTCTCCTTCATAATAGTGGATGTACAATCATAAAATTTTCATCGTTCTTTTTATTTCTCTTAATTTCCCCTTGGGCTGTTCGATTTTACATTTGGGGAGAGTATTCAGGGGTGGGGGTTTTCTAGGGATGGTATTTTCCAAGGGGAATTTTCTGAGGGTGGGATTTTCCGCGGGAGAGTTGTCTGGGTGGAATGAGCCACGCCCCTAAGGAACACAGTAAAGGCTATGGGCTAACATTGTATCAACTGAAAAGCTATCGTGAGTTCAAGATGTGGTGACATACTATGAAATTTGAGAATTAATATTAAAAAGACTAATTCGATTAAGTTAGGAACAAAGGGTGATACGGTGGTTTGGCCACATTTTACAGATGAACGATAATAGGTTAACAAAAATGTTTTTTTTGACAATTCAGTTTTGGCCAAGCAACAACACGATGACCTTGAACGGGGTGAGATGAGTTGATAAGAAAGGATTCTAAAGAGATATAAACTTCAAAGGAGGAAAAAAAATGAAACTCTGAAGAAGTTGGGATGGAAAAGTAGCATGTACAGGATTTTTGGCCTCAGGTGGTTTAAGTACCGTGATGAGCTTTACAGTGGTACGTTTAGTACTGTCAGTAATACCACCAGTTAGTTCTCATTGAATTTAAATTCTTTCTTTATAACCTAAAATCCAAATCTAGCTAGAATTTCATGCCTGGACGAGGATATCTGGTAAAACCTAAAAAAGAAAAAAAATGAAAAAAACAACAAAACAAAGGAAGATAATCACAGTCAAGTCTTTTCATTTGACATGATTTCATTCCTAAGAAATGAGTTCTAGGTTGTAGAACTGGGTACCCGTCTGTAATTCTTTTCAGCCAAGCACCGAATTCTAAGTGTGCACAGGAGCTGCATAAAACTTGAAGTCCGGTTAGACATTTCGCTTAGGCAAAAAAGACTAGATGGACCACCATTTGAGCAGCAGTTAAGACCACGAAAAAATCATTTGCCGCCAATGTTGCCTTAACCCCCCCCCATAAAAAACAAACTTGACGAACTCGTTATGCTGAAATAAATGCCAGTTTGTGATAGCTTAATCACGTTTCAATTTTTTCAGTTGCTTTTATTCTGGAGGTGCTTTTATTTTAGATTTTTAACAGACAAAAGAAAAGAATTGAGACGGATGTAGCCTTATATTTTCTTGGAATAAATGCCGTAGGTGTCAATGCAAGTTTACATTTTTCTTCCCTCTCTTAATAGCTAATTTCTTTCGGACGATTAATAATTTCTGGGGCATCTTATTGGACTGTCATTATCGGCTAACATAAAATTTCATTCTAGAAACGGAATTTTCACTGAAAACTATTTATCAATGTTATTCTAGCCATTAGAAAATCGCATGGAAAAGCTAATGCCTACATAAAGCCATTATTTAAGAGTTCCGTAATTTTTTCTTGTGGGAAAGCTGGTCTTAAATCGCTCAATATTGGACAAGGGGATCTTAGATAGTAGAAATAATGGCTTCTAGGGAACCTTCTAAACATCAAGAATGTTTTTTTTTTCTGGAAATACCACACTTGTACTAATAATGAACATGTGTATACCTGCTGTCAAATGAAACAGAGTAGATTGATCGGCTTTATCTTAAGTAGTTTCAAGCAGAAGGGAGAGAATTCTGGCCACTTAAAATTTGTTTACTCACCAGAACATAAGGATGGGTTTTTTTTTGCGCTATCTCACGTATATCAAGTATACTTGCTTTCCCGACATTGATATTTACCTCTTCAAATCTTTGCTGCTTGTCCAAGGAGCATATCTAAACATATCTTCAGGCACGTAAGCAGGGTAAGGGTAGGGAAAGTGTAATCTTCAGACGTGTCCCTTCAATAATCACAAGAATTTCAACCTAATAGCAATTTCCAGTATTTTTTAATAAGGCTGAATCTTTGTTTTAAATACTCATCCTATGCGAAACGTTCAAGAGCTGATTTAAACTTGAAATGGGCATTAATTATGTTTTTTAGATATGCTACTCTTTGTGGTGAAGAATTTGAAGGAAACGCGACCTGTGTCTATTGCAACCGAAATAAAATAAAAAAACGAAATTTTGATATAAATCGGTGCAGCAAAAGAATCTCCTCCTTGCGATGATTCCAACCGTATAAAATTCGCTTAATTAAAATTGCCTATAAAAAGCCATGAGACTAAAAAAATATTTCAAAGAAACTAAGATAGAAAACTCAATGAAGAAAACAGACAAAACGAGACTTCGGTCAGTAGCGAAAAGACAGAAAAAACATGCGAATATTTCGCCTGTATAAAAATGAGGCGTCTTCAGCGTAAAAGAAACAAAGATTGAAAACTAAAATAAACTAAAAACACATAAAAAACCACCACCAATATTAAACTATAACTGTCGCAACAGACCACTTGGGTTACTGTTACTAATAGAGTTACTTCGAGGAAAGCGCTAAAGCAACTGGAGTTGTTTTGTTGTTTCTTTTACGCTGAAGATCTTAGTTTCTCTTACGCTGTGGACACCTTGTTTTTATACAGGCGAAATATCCACGTCGTTTTTTTTCGTCTTTTCGCTACTGGCCAAAGTCTCGTTTTTTCTGTTTTCCTCATTGAGTTTTCTCTCTTTGTTTCTTTGTCATGGCTAGCCAGTTCGGCTTAAGATCTTTCACTTGAAATTTTTTTCGCATTTTAATAAAAAGGGAAGAAACACCCTTTAAAAGACGGAATAACCTGGCGAAAATTGCAGTGTCATATTTATATTGTTCAAGAAGAGAGGTTTCAAAATCCCCTGTGCAGAAAAACAACATTTTCTGTTTATATAAATGTTTCATATTTATCTTGTTCCGAGAAGTTTGGTAACGAATACGAGTTCATTTGTCGTTTGTTTGTTTGTAGAAAGAGGTAAATAAGGCAACATTAGAATTTACAGTCCCAACGAGCTATACAGATCTCCATTTCATGGCCCTTCAGCCAAGAAGTGCAATGGTTCCGCTCATCCTTTCTGTTTACCTTCACCAGATTTCTCCAGGTACCCATTTAAAGCTAGGTCGACTCTGGATGAGATAATAAAGTCAGGTCATTGACCCCCGTTCTAATCAAATAACCAGCGACACCAGATTTGGAACCCTGTCCTTGCGGAATATTGTTCCGCGGGTAATTTTGTTCCGCGGGATATTGTTCCGCGGGAATATTGTTTCCTACGGGTAATCTTATCTTACTAGTATCTGTAGAAAATACGAAGAGAGGTCTCATTTTAACAAAAACTAAAGGTTGTGGTGCCCCTTTTAAGTATCCAAAGTGCTCTTGCCGCAGGAAAGTGCCGATTTCAGGCATATTTTGCCACAAATCATAATTTTCCACGTGATTAAGGCCATGGCTCTATCTAATGAAGGTTATGAGATGGCCAATCCGCCTATACTTACCGACAAGGTATATCTAAAAGGTATATAGATTTAGCCTACAAGGTTTAGGTTTTACCACAATTAAGAGCTAATATTCTGTTCTCAAAACAAAATTTTGATCAACTAGGGCAAAATGCCATCGAGCTAAAATTCAGAGATAGCCGATCGTGCTAGAATCAACTAAAACCTACATTAATATTTGTCCAGCTTGAAAGGTCATACTACCATACGATCCTGGATTCGTCCCTAATATTTAAACCGTTTGTACAAAATAAAGGGATATTATTTGAAACATATACACAACATTACTAACATTTATACAACACTGTATTACTGTATACAAACTATTGGGGGGGGGGGTTGTAAGGCCGGTGGGTCTTTTCTGGGCTGGAGGGGATCCCAGAACCCTCAAAAATGCAATCTTAAGGCCAAATTTTTCAACTTTTTGTCAGAGATCTAGCCGATCAATGTGAATTTGAAATCTAACTCCAGCTACCTCTTTCTAAGCCCTTGCTCTCTACGCTATAATCTTAAAGTTCTTTTAAAAATACTTCTCTTCCGTATTCAATGGACCCTGTGTTTGAGCCACGGTTTATATAATTATCCAGTATGATCTTTCCCTATCTCACCCATTATAAAAACCCGGACCAAGGTGCGAGTGCTCCAGAGAACGTTTTTGCAGATAGAAACATAGGCGGCATCAGATCTTTTCACGGGTAGACAAGTCAGACTGTGATCTAATTGGAAACAAGTGGAAACCCGCTATTACGAATAATGCACTTTGTTGGAACTATCGGAAACAGACTAACCCGCTTATGCAGAAAGAAGTGGGAGGAGCTTTTTGTTCGCACCGAGAACGAAGACCAAAAATGATCTGCGATAACCTTACTGGATAATTATATGAACTGTGGTTTGAGCAGTCTTTCTTAAAGAATTGTGATAAAGAGTCAAACTTTAGCATTAAGAGTGAGGGCAGAGGAACTATTCTATATTTGGAATAGTCCGTACTGACCAGTACTGACTGTCCCGCTTCTGTAGCTCCTATTGTCTAACTTTGAAATGCAACGAATTACATGTCAATAGAGTATCGTTTCTACTTTAGAAATGTCGTTTATTTATCTTTGAAGAAGAACAGAAACTTGATTGTTAAAAAACTTGANTATTTATCTTTGAAGAAGAACAGAAACTTGATTGTTAAAAAACTTGATGCGACATTCGGTATTCCAGCTAATTTAGACGATTGTTTACAAATCGTTAGGGATTTTTTTTCTCTTTTCTGCTCAAGGCCTATCCATCAAAAAAAGTAAACAAAGGAAGATTCCCTTAGTAATAAGGATATTTATACTTTCTTAGTCTATTAGTAATATGGAAGGACATAGTGTTTTGAACGTCTTGCCAAAAGAATTTTGTTTTCGAATTATTGGGTCTGAAATGTTT
Source organism: Artemia sp. Kazakhstan ARC1039 (assembly GCA_029168905.1). Lineage (NCBI taxonomy): Eukaryota > Metazoa > Arthropoda > Branchiopoda > Anostraca > Artemiidae > Artemia > Artemia sp. Kazakhstan ARC1039. Next base: position 11,550 of record JAQQPU010005198.1, on the reverse strand, counting down.
CCTATTTTTAGAACTATCTACTTCTTCAATCAGTTATCCCTGTTATCTCATGATTTTAACTTTATCCGTGTTTTTCCAACTTTATATATGAGCTATTATTATTGCTACTGTTTAAGCTATTGTTTATTGCTATTGGGCTATAAGTTATTGTTTAAGCGTAGTTTTTGGATTTACCTGATGCATAGATAGGAGAGATTTCTGAAAAAGCTATTATGATGGTATCAATTCAAAATGGATAGGGTGGGGGTGAAATCTATGTGTCAAAATCTAAAGGGATGGCCATTTTGTTACTTTTTTCATTTTTTCCAATAAGAAAGATGTTTATTCATGATAACACCTAAAAAGGTGTTTTCAGAATGGGGGGGGGATATGGAAGGAATATCACCCTGACCGTCCAATTGACGCTCCTGACCCTGTATTTCAAGAATATGCTATTTTCTTATTTTTCAGGAAGCCTATCTTCCTAAAAATGAGTCTTCCGAAACTTTTAATTCTGCCTAATGTTTGACATTGAGTGAGTTAAAACATAGACACAACTTCATTGAAGGCTTTTACTATCGAGCAAAATATGCTACGGTGTATTTTGCTTTTGCAAATAAAATATGGTCCCGGTATATATATTTTTTTTGGAGGGGGGGGGGTAGATTTCAGAGTCCATAAGTCCAACTGGTGCATGCCACTTTTCTTATTTATTTGTTGTTTTTTTTGTTTTTACTTACAAATAAAAGAACTACGTAAAACGTTATTTCAAAAGAAGGCCTAGTATTTGTCACAAAAGAACTGATTAGGACTTGGACGTGTCATTGGGATGGAACGTCTACGTTTCTCTAAAGCAAATAGTCTGTAGGGGAGAGGGGTAAGAGATAGGCCAGACAATTTAAATGAGATGACAAACAGTAATGTACAACCTAGTGATTTTTTGCGAGGTAGCCGAAGTCGTTAAAAAAGTAACTTAAGGCCTTTGGGTATTTTTTCTAGGAGGGAGCCTAAATAGAAGTTATCTTTAAGATGTCATCAGTAATAGATCAAGTCGGAAAAATGTTACTAATTAAAGTTAGATTTTGCTAACATGCGTCGTTTTCGTTTAGGACGGACTTTTGGTTCGAATAGCCATAATAATGATACTGAGAGTATATTATAATCATATAATAATCTCCAATTCAGTAAATAAACCAAATCCCGCAAAAGGTAAAATGTATATAACTCCTCGTCAAAGCACGGTGTTTTCCCATATTAGGTTGCCGCCATGTAAATTACACCAAGAAAGATAGTAATTACTTTAAAACTATTTGTAGAGGGCAAATGAAATAAATATTATCTTAAAAACTATAATGTCACTAGCAGGGGCGTAACTATTTTGTAGAATGACGCCCTGTAATGTTTACTGTTTAACTACTGCCTTTCATAGTAATAACAATAGCCATTAAGGTGTGGCTATTTTCTCAAGTGGCTTTGTCAATTAATAACTACCTAATCTGTTATAATCTCTTTGTGTTTGTGTTTAAATAGCAAACTTGGTACTTGTATGATATAGTCCCTACATAATATTCTTCTAATATGTTTCTCTGACGTTCAATCCTAATGAAATATACCTAAGTATGATAAAAATATAATACACTAGAAACACATTTGGGCTATATTGTTTGCACATTAAGGGGAGGGCTAAAGTATAGCGGGTCGGCATGCCGAATGTGTTAGGTACAATTATTCTGCATATTACGAAATAAGAATTCTTCTAACTTCATACTGTCCAAATACTTTAACCCCCCCCCCCCTAATGTGCAAATACATAGCCCAAATTACTTATTTTCCCTCTGTTCTGTCACTTCTCTTTGTCTTGTCTCACGCTAAGCTGAAAGAAACTAATGAAAAAAAACATTCTATAATGTATGAATGAATGAACAACTTGAGCGGTAGGGGCTAAACCAAACAGTTCGTGGTAACGAACTGTAAGTAAGGAGCGACCCGGCTCAATGGTAACCGAAACTCTAGAAAACGGGATTTTCATACCAATAGATACATCAAATAAATCAGATTTTAATGCTGATTTCAAATATATAAGTTTCTTCAAGTTTAATCCTATCCATCAAAATTTAAGCGCAATTTGGCTGATTTTCGAAAAAAGGAGGAAAGACCCCCTAAAAGTTATAGAACCTTAATGAAAATCACAGCATCATATTCAGCGTATCAGAGAACGCTACTGTAGATGTTTCAAGCTCCTATCTATAAAAATGTGGAATTTTATTTTTTGCCAGAAGAAAGATCACGGATGCGTGTTTATTTGTTTTTTTTTTCCCCCAGGGGTGATCGTATCGACCCAGTGGTCCTAGGATATCGTGGGAAGGCTCATTGGAAAGGAAATTAAAAGTTCTAGTGCCCTTTTTAAGTGACCAAAAAATTGAGGGTGACTAGGCCCCCTCCCACGCTCATATTTTCCCAAAGTCAACCGATCAAAATTTTGAGATAGCCATTTTCTTCAGCATGGTCGAAAGTATGATAATTATGTCTTTAAGGGTGACTTAATCCCCCGAAGTCCCCGGGAAGAGGGCTGAAAGTTATGAACTTTACCCGATGTTAACATATATAGTATTGGTTATTGGGAAGTATACATACGTTTTCAGGGGGGATTTTTTCTGGTAGTGGGGGATGGGGGGGGGGTTGGTCGGGGGTTATATGGGAGGATCTCTCCATGAAGGAAGTTTTCATTGGGGAAGGGACATTTCTATGAAGGGGACGCCGGATTTCCCAGCATTATTTAAAAAAAAGATGGGAAATTAAATATAAAAAAACAAGTTTTTCAACTGAAATTAAGCAGCAACATCAAAACTTAAAATGAAGAGAAAATATTACGTAGCCTATATGATTGGGTTCACCCCCTAGTCAATACATCGCTCTTTAAGCCAAAGATTTTTTAGTACTTTCATAAGAGCTATTTATTCTAATGAACGGCCTTTGTGATTAAGCGGTCATTTTTAAAGAATTGGAACAAAATTCAAACTTTATCTTAAGGAGCAAGGTATTGACTAGGGGGCGAACCCCCTAATATACCTATTAAAAATATATGAATATAGAAGTTCGTAACGTAAGTTAATTCGTAAGTTACGTATATTTATTACTAATATAAACGTTCTTAAATTAAATTAAACAAGTTTCGAGAAAGCCATTTAACCAATAAATGTAAAATTAATATGCAAATTTTGTTTTAATTATTCATGTACGGTGAGCCAAAATCAAAACCTGCATTAATTCAAAAACGTTCAAAAATTAAATAAAAAAATCTAGTTTTTTTTTAACTTAAAGTAAGGAACGACGTTATAGCAAAAACGAACAGGAATTATTCCGTATATGAAAGGAGCTGTCCCCTCCTCAACGCCTCGCTCTTTACGCTAAAGTTTGACTTTCTCACACCTCTATTTTTTCAACAATAAAAAACTTTAGCGTAAAGAGCGAGGTGTTGAGGAGGGGACAGCCCCTTTCATATACGGAATAATTTCTGTTCGTTTTAAGTTTTAACGTCGTTCCTTACTTTCAGTCAAAAAAACTTGTTTTTTTTTATTTAATCATGCAAGTAACGCAAACTTCGCCTGTCACATTTTAAGTTTTAGCTTTTCTTTAAAAAATCAGCAACGTTTGTGTGAAAATCCATTAAAATAATGTTTCTGTTTTTGTCTTTGATCAAAGGTTCTTAATTTATTCAAGTTTGTATAGTTTATTGAAGTTTACTTCAATTTACTACCAGTAGCATTTCTAACTAAACTAAAAACATATTTTCAAGCAGAAATTTATGGAAAAGGCATTGGCCTACATGAATAATTTTTATTCTATTTTGAATATTCATATCTTAGTAATCAGTATGAATGGAGAAGCTAACGTATGAAATAAAAAAGGAGAAGCAAAATCGATTAGTTGTTTCAAAATATAGATTCGAAAAACGATTTAAAATCTCACTTTTTCCTTTTATTTTACCTTTAGACTTCGGCAATATATAACAGTTACGGC
>JAQQPU010005197.1:0-38743 GCA_029168905.1 Artemia sp. Kazakhstan ARC1039 | reverse complement strand
GTTTCCAACCACATATCATTGTTCAAAAATTTCGTTCACAATTCAATGTGATTCTCGCTGTCGTTTGCTCCATGCCTTTTTCTTTAGCTGCTACGATTCTCACTTTCACTAGCTTTCTAATCAAACTTATCTGTGCTTCATTTTTATCAATTAGTCCCTTAAACATTTTGAAACAACCTTAAATTAGAATTAGCGCCTTTGTAAAACTACGTTTTTTTTTGTTATTGGACCTTTAACTTTTGCCTTGGTTCGTCTTTTGTCGTTATGAAAAATATAACGCCGAACCTTTTTCAAACAGTTCGTGGTAACGAACTGTAAGTAATGAGCGACCCGGCTCAATGTCCCAGCAAAGCGAATCCGAAAGAATACTCAAAAGCCTCTTTGGTCACTTGACCCTAACCTTAAGGCCTGTAAAAATAAAGCTAAATTTTGGCAAAAAATTTAGAGATTGTGGTCGGCCTAGGTCTGTTAATGTTTTTCTTATTAAACAGAAAACTAAATTAGAATTTCAGAAGTATCTAAAAAGTTTCCGATACCGAGGGCTTGATTTTCCATCTTCGCCTAAAGATTGGAGGAAAGTAATTAATTCAAGTAAAACAGACGATTCTGATGTAAGTAGTAATGCTATTCCACCAAGTTCCTGGCATGCATATTATTCGAAGATTTTCTCCGTTTTGAATTATTCTGTTCATAGAAAGTTTGGTGAAGCGTTTGTTAAAATTGTCCCTAGATTTCTAAGTCAGCGCTTTGTTTTGCCTATATCGCGTTGTGAAGTTTTGAATGCTTTGAATCATCTTAAGTCGAAATCTATTGATGCTGATGGTATCTCTAAAATGCATCTAACTCCCCAATGTGTTGAACTTGTGTCACATCTTGCGCTTTTGTTTCAAATGTTCTCGGCATCTTCTGTCGTCCCGGAAAGCTTTTTGTGTGGCAGCGTGACTTCAATTTTAAAAAGAGGGAAACCGCCAACAGATTGCTCTTCTTACCGTCCAGTTTCTGTTTCTTGCAATATTAGCAAGGTCTTCGAGTATATTTTTTACCTAATTTAACTCGAAATATTTCTTTCTTTGGTGAAAATCAACTTGGTTTCAGATCTGGTGTGGGGTGCCAACATGCTCATCGTGTCCTTTCTTCTATTCTACTTTCTAATTCTTCTAAGGGTAAAGGCGTACATCTCTGTACACTTGATCTTTCAAAGGCTTTTGATTCTGTTGTTCATAACCAGCTTTTCTTTTCTTTTGCTTTTTCTGGTGTTAATTTTTCGGTTATTTACCTTCTACGGTTTTGGTATTCTAATTCTTACCTCCGCCTGAAATCTTCTCCAGAAACAACTATTAAAGTGCTTCGTGGTGTTAGCAGGGAGGTGTTTTATCACCAACCCTGTTCAAAATTTGTATTTCTACTGTTCTGGAAAAGATCTCAGGCACTTATTTTTCTGGTTCTACTGATATTTCTTACATTGCCTGTGCTGATGACATTCTGCTGATTAGTCGTACTAAGTCTGCTCTTTCTGCGATGGTTTCCTTAGTTTCTCAGTCTTTCCTAAATATTGGTCTATCCCTGAATCTTGACAAGTGTGAATTCTTATCTTATAATCTGTCTTCGTCTACTCCTCTGGTATGTAATGAATTTTCTGTACTTTCTGTCTCTTCCTTTCGGTGGCTTGGTATTACTGTTTCTAATTCTCTAGCTCTCTTTCGTAAACAGATTGTTCCTGATTCAGTAAGAAAAATTCAGTTCAGTTATTCAAAAATTGTAGCAAACCGTGGAAAATATAACAGAAGAGCTCTTGGGCGCTTATTCTCGACTTTTTCTGATCATTCTGTGCTTTATTTTTCGGGTGTTCATTCTGTTCTTAAGCTAAAGGATTTAAAAAAGATTAAAGTTACATATTTCAAATTTTGCAAATTTCTTCTTTCTCTGCCGCCATGGACTACAAATCGGTTTCTAGTTAAAAATTTCTATGTTACGGATGTAACTCAAAAAGCTTTCTGCAGATGCATTTTGTAATATTGGCCCTGACAAGGGTCTTTTACAGTTCTTTTATTAGTTTAATTTAATTGCTAGTGTTTGTTGAGTTCTTTTTTGTTTTTCTTTTTTATTAATATGTTTATACTCCACTTGTACTACTTGTTGTCTTGTAGTTGTGGGTAATAAATGATTGATTGATTGATTGATTGGTAGCCGAAAGCCTAAAAAACGGAATTTTGATACGAATAGATACATCAAAAGAATCAGATTTTAATTGTTATTTCAAATATATAAATTTCATCAAGTTTAATCTTACCCATCAAAAGTTACGCCCCTGAGAAAATTATTTCGAAAAAAGGGGAAAAGACCCCCTAAAAGTTATAGAACCTTAATGAAAATCACACCATCGTATTCAGAGTATCAGAGAACTCTACTGAAGAGGTTTCAAGCTCCTATCTACAAAAATGTGGAATTTTTAATTGTTTGCCAGAAGAAAGATCACGGATGCGTGTTTATTTGTTTTTTTTCTTTTTCCCAGGGGTAATCGTATTGAACCAGTGGTCCTAGAATATCGTGAGAGGGCTCATTCGAACGGAAATTAAAAGTTCTAGTGCCCTTTTTAAGTGACCAAAAAAATTGGAGGTCAACTTGGTCCCCTCCCACGCTCATTTTTTTCCTGAAGTCACCCGATCGAAATTTTGAAATAGCCATTATGTTCAGTATAGTCGAAAATCTAATTAATATGTCTTTGAGGATGACTTAATCCCCCACTGTTCCCGGGGGAAGGGCTGCAAGTTATAAACTTTGCCCATTGTTTACATATAGTGTTGGTTAATGGCAAGTATACAGGCGTTTTCAGGAGGATTTTTTTTCTAGTGGGGGGTCGGGTTTAGAGTAGGGGATACGTGGGAGGATCTTTCCATAGAGGATATTTTTTGGGGGGAAGGGACTTTTCTATGAAGATTTCCCAGCATTATTTAAAAAACGATCAGAAATTAAATAAAAAAACTAGTTTTTTTCAACTGAAAGTAAGAAGCAACATTAAAACTTAAAACGAACAGAAATTATTACGTATATGAGGGGGTTCGCCCTCTAGTCAATACCCCGCTCTTTACGCTACAGTTTTTTTTTCTAGCTCTTTCAAAAGCCATCTATTCTAATTAACCGGCCTTTGTGATTCAGTGGTTTGTGATTCGGACAAAATTCGAACCTTAGCGTAAAGAGCGAGGTATTGACTAGGGAGCGAACTCCCTAATATACGTAATAAAAACATACAAATATAGAAATTCGTTACGTAAGTTAATTCGTAAGTTACGTCAGAACAAAATTTCGAGAAAGCCAATTAGCGAAAAAAAAGGAAAATTAATATGCAAATTTCGTTTTAATTATTCATGTACGGTGAGCCAAAATCAAAGGTGTATTAATTCAAAAACGTTCAGAAATTAACTAAAAAAACAAGTTTTTTTAACTGAAAGTAAGGAGCAACATTAAAACTTAAAACGAACAGAAATTATTCCGTATATGAAAGGGGCTTTCCCCTCCTCAACACCTCGCTCTTTACGCTAAAGTTTTTATTGTTTTAAAAAATAAAGTTGTGAGACAGAGTAAAAGCTGTATTAATTCAAAAACGTTCAGAAATTAACTAAAAAAACAAGTTTTTTTAACTGAAAATAAGGAGCGACATTAAACTTAAAACGAACAGAAATTATTCCGTATATGAAAGGGGCTTTCCCCTCCTCAACACCTCGCTCTTTACACTAAAGTTTGAATCTGTCTCACAACTTTATTTTTTAAAACAATAAAAACTTTAGCGTTAAGGGGGGGGTTGTTGAGGGGGGGAAGCCCCTTTCATATACGGAATAATTTCTGTTCGTTTTAAGTTTTAATGTCGCTACTTACTTTCAGTTAAAAAAAACTTTTTTTTTTAGTTAATTTTTAACAGAGGCTGATGCAGCATCAGGTTCTTGGCTTAAGTCCTTATAAACTCTAATGTCATTATCTATAGCTATTTCATCGCTTGGAGCTTTTATAAAATGTTGAACGTCGACTTTTGCCCCAGCTTGTCTTTTGTCATTATGAAATACATATCGCCAAAACTTAATTTTTTTCACAAAGGCATGGTAAGCATTTATTGCCTTATCCATGTTAGAATCCCAGCCCAATTATCATAACTAATATTTTCAATTTTCGCACGTTTTGACTCCGCTGTCGTTTATCTTCCGTTTTTCTTTCTTGTTAATTGTTTATTTTCATTACTTCAAGCAATTTGCCAATACCCTTTGCTTTAGCTGCCCTTATTGATCTAGTCTTACATGAGGGTCCAGGCTGTAGATTTATTAATTGTTCAGGGGGTGGGAGAAAAACGTCTTTTTCTTCCAACGAATTATCATTTATAACACTTGTAAATTTTGTTTTTGGGTATTGTCTCATTTGATGGTCCAGGCTTTTGATTTTCACCCATTGTGAATTTAGTGCCAATGCCCTTTGCTTTAGCTGCCCTTGTTGGTCTAGTATTACATGATGGTCCAGGTTGTAGATTTCTTAATTGTTCAGGTGGTGGGACAAAAAACTTCTGCTTCTTCCAACAAATTCTTATTTATAACGCTTGTACATTTAGTTTTATGGGTCTACCTCTAGATAAGTTTTTCATACTGATATGTCTTTTCATACTGTATCTTTTCAAAGGTATTCAATTATTGAAGTAATACGATTTCTAACACCGATTGTCTAGTAAGCTTCAAACTTTTGGTTTTTTTAAGGTTATGGAATTGTTGTAATCCCTTATTAAAATATACAGCCTACAAATATTTTTGCAATTGCTAGTTTTTTGTTGCTAGTAAGGAGCGACCCGGCTCAATAGTAACCAAAACTCTAAAAAACTCTGATACCAGTAGATACATCAAAAGAATCGGATTTTTATGCTGATCTCAAATATAAAAACTTCATTAAGTTTAGTCTTTCCCATGAAAAATTAAGAGCCTGAAAAAAAATTGCCTTATTTTCGAAAAAAGGAGGAAACATCCCCTAAAAAATTCTAGAATCTTAATGAAAATCAGACCATCATATTCAGCGTATTAGAAAACCCTACTGTAGAGGATTCAAGCTTCTATCTGCAAAAATGTGGAATTTTGTATTTTTTGCCAGAAGAAAGATCACGGATGAGTGTTTATTTTTTGTTTTTTTCCCCAGAGGTGATCGTATCGATCTAATGGTCCTAGAATATCGCGAGAGGACTCATTTGAACGGAAATTAAAAGTTCTAGTGCCCTTTTTAAGTGGCCAAAAAATGGAGGGCAACTAGGCCCCCTCCCTCCCACGCTCATTTTTCCCCAAAGTCGCCCGATCAAAACTTTGAGATAGCCATTTTGTTAATCATAGTCGAAAATCTACTATCTTGTTTACATATAGTATTGTTTACATATAGTATTGGTTATTGGGAAGTATACAGACGTTTTCAGGAGGAATGTTTTCTGGGGGGGTGGGGGTTGGAGGAGGGAGTTACGTTGGAGGATCTTTCCATGGAGGATATTTTATAGGGGAAGGGACATTTCCATGAAGGGGCGCCGGATTTCCCAGCATTATTTAAAAAACGATCAGAAGTTAAATAAAAAAATAAGTTTTTTTCAACTGGAAATAAGGAGCAATATTAAAACTTAAAACGAACAGAAATTATTAAGTATATGAGGGGGTTCACCCCCTAGTCAATACCTCGCTCTTTAGGCTAAAGTTTTTTAGTACTTTCAAAAGAGCTATCTATTCTAATTAAACGGCCTTTGTGATTCAGAGGTCATTCTTGAAGAATTGGAACAAAATTCAAACTTTACCGTAAAGAGCGAGGTATTGACAATTTTGCAATTACCAGTTTTTTGCTCTTTAAGCAATTGAATGTAAATTTCTCCATGCATGATAATCTTCAATCTTTCTACATAGGAGTGGCAAGTGTAACAACGTTATTACAATACTGATGTATATGAAAATGACGTTGCTCACATAAATATTTTTTTTCCAAAAAATTAAGGCTCTTAGCGAATATTCTCAAACTTCTGACCTATCTGGATCGTTTTTTTTTTTCAGGCCAGAATATCCCAGGGTACCAACTTTCCCAAAAAAATATGGAGCCCTTTTCAAGAAAAAAAAATAAATATATACATACATACACAATTATTCCTCACTTATAAAGATAGTATATGTATATATATATACATATATGTGCCAATATTTATACAGGCAAAATGTATTATGCACAGCTCAGTGGATATTCAGTATTTTTTGTTTAGGCGATTGCAACTTTTTCCAAAGAATAACCAGCCAATGGCACCACATTTCACTATGCGCGCAAGAGATAGACGAATACAAGTCAGCTACCCAGTAAGGATCACATGCCAAGTTGTTGGTTTTCCTAAGCCAGAGTTGAAATGGTTCAAAGAAGATAAGATGATAACCCAAGACGGTACATTTCTTTCTTGTTGTTCGGACATTTAGTTTTTTAGATGTTTATCCCAAAGAATCAAAAGCCAAATAGTTTCCTTTTTAATCTGGCTAAGTGATTTTCTTTAGTAAATGTTGATCTTAAATTCGTGTAATGGTGTGTAGTTTTAGAGGTCTCGAAATTTTGAGGAAGGATACAATCGATGGCTCACCTGCACCTCCATGTCTTGCACCTCCAGACTATCAGTTCTAGGTTGTTTCAGAAACTCTTTAGGGAGACAGGGAGTTGGAGCTCAAGGATGCCGATAAGACAGAAGACTCCTACTCGATGCCTCAGGAGACAAGGGAGGGTTTAAAGTCTAAAACAAGGCAATTGAATACAAGCTTCTTCAAATTCTCTCTGCAATACGAAACTTGTTAAATCAGATTTAAGTTTCGGGATCTGAATGTAACTAAGCAGAAGTATTCAGTAAAATACATTCTTGGGCTCAGGTTTGTCATGTATAGAAAGAAAAAAAATGTCTATGTACTGTTTTGATACTTTCAGCATCAAAGCAAGGTTCCGTCAAGGTGAGGTAGCTAAAACACTATTCAGTTGCATTATAGATATGATAAAAGCCAAAAAAATCAACTGCCAGTCTTAGACAGTGCATGCAGAGGGATGGGGAGATTCCTCAGAGGTTGACCCCCCCCCCAATTTTGATATTTCTATTATTCTCTCGCTCTTTGTTACATATTTGAGCCGTTTTGAATTAATTACGTCTTGTCCTTTTTATTTTCTTGCGGCGTGCATTTTAAAGATTGTTTTCTAAGGAAAAGAAAATTCACTGATGGCCTTCTGTTTCAAACTAAATGTGGCAATCAGATGATAATTACTTTAGAAGTCCTATAAGAAGATGCAGAAAAAAGTATGCTGCAGTTCAATCACTAAACTTGTAAACTCCCTTGGAGTCTATGTAATATCAGTAATACAAGAACTTATTTCTTATTTTATTTAGCAGAAGAAACAAAGTTCAGATAATTCTACTACAGTACTAACACTTGATTATTTAAATTGCGCTTGTAGGAGCCATAATGGAAGGAGAAAAAGTAAAAAATTCCGGATTTGTTCTTACTAATAATAAGCTAAACAGTGCTCGTTCTTCCCGTGTTCGAGATAAAGAGGTGTGAATACGATTACCTTAAAAATAGATTAAATATTCAGAATTAGATCAGAATATCAAGTTATTATTGTTTTTGTTCAAATATTTACATGGCACAAAGGACTATGATTGTTTGATTCATTCAATAAAAAGCATCATCACCGTCAGTAATTTGTGTAGTCTTTGAAGTTTCATGTTAAAGATTCAAATAATTTGTTGAGTTCAGTTCGGTAGCTTGCATTACAAACATGCTTTTGATTGCTGTTTTTAAATTTACATTTTAATTGTGTTTCTTAGAATTTATATCAGTTGCACATAGATTTTTGCAATTCGTTAAAAAATTTTAATTCGTCGTTGAAACTTTCTCTTTTTTTTTGTTTTTTTTCTTTGTTAGGCAACGATTTTTTCTATTTTTCTCCATACGTTTTGATTGATGTTATATTTTTGTTCCACTGCAAATGTCTTACATTTTCTACAAATTATTTTCAATCATCGAATGGAGGAGTCAGGATATTATTCAAAAAAATTGGAGTGTGGACTTATATTTTGCTTTGTGTTTTTTACATCTAAATTAGACTTTTAAACAGCATATTTTTAAACACACTGTTAATGACCATGAATTTGCGTTACTTAAAATTGTCATTTGAAATTAACTTTCTGTTAAAAGAAACATCTATTCTTTTGCTTTAACCAAAGAATCTATCGAATGACAGGTATAAAAAAGAAAAAAAATGGGGCATAGCCTATACTTTTTTTTTATTTCAGACCAGAGAAGAAAAATTTTTGTCCCCTTCACTCAGTCACAAAATAGCAAGTCTCCTTCAGGCATAGGCAAAAAAAAAGAAAGACGTATACCCTCCTAAAATTATCTGGAAACCAACTGATCACTGAAGACTGTAGCGTCTTCTTTTTCTAAACATGACACAGATTTGATAACGCGCTTATCGTCCCTGGAAATACACGTCATAACCTTAGTTCAGTTTCCATAAGCTCATCGTGATGTGTAGATCGGAAACAACTGTCATTGCGCGTGTGTGAAGGCGTAGTATGAATCTTGTGTGGTTTTAAATCTGTGTCACATATTTTTCATGGAGAGTATAGCCTTTGTCGATACTGTTTATTCTGTCTACTATCTAATTGATTCTGTTTGTAAAAGTATACCGGAGACATGCTTGTTTTAGCTACCTGTTTTATAACATCAGAAGATTGGATAGGTATTGCGGACGCTTATCAATCTTTTGAAGCAAGATGGGGCCTGTGGTGTCTTAGCACTTTTCGAATGTCACATTCAATTTCAGTATAAGGAAGAACATGAGCATCAAAAGTTACATCTGAAAAAGGGGGCAAAAAAAGTTTTTTATCATAAAAGTATTATCATGGAATTAAAAGAGCACATGCCTTATGAAAACCTTTGGTGATTAAATTTATTAATTTGCTTGAATCACTTTTAATATTGTTGGACTTCAGTAAATCAGGATGGATTTTTGGTTCCCCAAAAATTTGGGGAACCAAACATCCAAATTTCATACTGCTTTTTCATAGCTTGTGGTATTTAGTTTTAACGAATCAACACACTGAAATTATGTCTGCTAAACAAAACAGTCAAGCACTACATTTCTTGCAACATCAACGAACACGTTCCAAGATGCAATGCAGTGACGGTTGTCGAACAGATTTTTCCAAACAGATTTGAATTAACATTAATCGTCGCAAACCAAATCTTATAAGGTTATATTCAATATGCCTAATATGACCAACTGTTGCTTATATAAACGTAATCCCGCAAATACTAACTATTTGTTTTTTTTTGTCAGATCATTGCATATTTTGGCAAGAAGAGGACTTTTACACATTAGAAATTCAAAACACTCGTTTTGAAGACAGCGGGGTGTATAAAATCGAAGCTGCCAACACTTTGGGCGCCATAAGATCGCAGTGTCACCTCACAGTCGACGGTGGAGTTAAGGCTTACTTATCACCACTCTTTATGCATGAACTTGAAGACAAAGTTGTAAGCGATAGAAGCACTCTTCACCTAGTGGGTAAAGTAGATGCATACCCTGTCGTTGGTGTAACCTGGTAAGAACATATTCTTATGAACTAGTTTGATATTGCCACTCTCACTCCTAACGCTTTTGGGGTAATTAATATTTTGCTAAGGTGCTTTAAAAAAAGAAGATTAGGAATTCAATGTGTGTTCAATCACGCTTTGATTATCCTGATGTACATCGCTCTTCTGATTCTCCCTTTTAGAAGAGCTTAACAAACGATTCAGAAATATAACAGGTACTACAGTCATGACGCTAAAATAACATCGGTTGAATATTCTAGGGACAAATATCTAAAAAAAAGAGTCCAGACCTTGCTCAAAGTCATCTGCATCGTTGCTAGGTTATAATGTGACACTTAAAGGTTTGTTTAGTTTTACTATGTATCGTTAGGCTTGAAGACGATCTCCAAAATTAAGAACTAGAAACCGAAAATTCAACGAACGATCGGTTCTGAATAAAAAAAAAAAAAAAATATGCCGTTTAGGCAGAATACTGTAGTAGCCACCACTTTTCCTGATTTTCAAGCCAATATATTTCCCTTGCTGTTCAAGCCAAGGGACAGAAAGTGTCCTATACATGGATTTCGGACAAGGCGGTTCTAATAGTGTACTTTTTGTTTTGATCTGACTCTTTTTTTTAGGAGTTATATATTTTTATATTTCTTAACATTGGACGTGATCGTCTCTTACTAGGTTGCTAGCTACCGCTGCAGCCCGGATCAACTGATAAAGCATTTACAACTTCTAGAAATGACTTCGTCATAAGAAATTAAAAGTTAGCTGTAAGTGGTTTGCCCTGTTTTTTAGAACGACATTCTGATCACGCAAAAAAATATACAAATCTAAGTACATATGTGTGTTCAAGCTTGCCATATATGTTATATCCTAAGCTAAGCTTTTTATTTGGGCTTTTTAAGGTGTAGACCAGAAGGAAAGGGGAAGTGTTACTGTTAGGTTGCCTATAATCTCTTTCTGAGGTACCTTGGTTTGACGTCAAAGATCCCTAATGATAAACGTAATAAAATATCGGGAAGGATAAAAATAAATTATAACAGTCAAAAACTAAAATTTAACGTTCCCCCAAACAATCAGGGTGCGGAAAACACAGGATAGCTCCCCCCGAATTGCACCTCCTGTGTGAAGGGTCATGAAATGGATATCAACACTGTCGGTAGGGACTGTGAATCCCATTGCCGTATTCTTTACCTATTTTTATGCCAAAAAAAATTGTCCGAGGGGTGGCAAAAATACACTAAAAAGCAACTAAGAGCCAGTTTGCAACCTAACCTAACCTAATTGGGACCACAGACCTTAAAACAAACAATTTCGTCAAATTTACTGTATTCAATATTAATAATCTATGCGGAGGTGTTCGGATTTAGAACCGTCTGGAATATGATAAGATGGACCAATATTCATGAAGAGATCTGAAATAACTTGCAGTTCTTCTTCAGAAAAGCAAGGTTGCAAATCATTTTTTCTTGCCTGAAGCAACAAGGTTTTTGTTCGAATTTAGATTGAAATATTTTAAAACGTTTTTGTTGCGATGAGTATCATAGTATAGTCTGGTATGGTATATTTGACACAAAAAACACCGCGCCGTGATCACAAAAAAAAAAAAAATAGAACAACGTACAAGTGCAATTAAATGATTCAATTTAAATTTTTTAATCAGAATGAGTAAAGCAAAGAAAATCATTCTGTATATACGTACACGAATCCTGGAATGTATTTGGGGGAGCGTAAAACAAAAAAATAGGTGAACTTTATGGAAACATATAAGGAATTATAGGTAAAACTGTGAATATCTTCAAATTTGGGGCTGTGGACACTTGAGGGCCTACCACAAGTCCATACTTGATTAGACAACATATATTCAAGGAGGAGCAGGCACGCAATCACGGGGGAGCACTAAAGAGGCATTAGCCCCCGCCTCCCCCCCAAAAAAAATTATTCTGTTAATGTAAGTAATGTCTTAAAATACCGGTTTTTCTAAGGAATTTTTAAAGTTTTCCATTGGTTGCCCAGAGACCCTGGTTCAGCCCCCCCCCCCAACATAATTATTTTCTGATTGTGCCACTGGGGAGGAGTGGTTGGTACTCTGAAGTGGGAATCCCTAGTCCATGTGAACGAAGATCAGGGTGTCTTATAAGGGTAGATTACATTGAATTCACTTGATGCAGAGTAAATTCAACTGAAGCCAGTAGTATTGTCAATACACAGAAAATAATAATAAAGTTCGGGTTCTGGTGTTCCTCCAAACCATCTGTAGCCATTGTTTGTGCTTGAAACTATCACCTAATTCTTCAACCTTTACAGGGAGCATGGCCCACTTAAGCTGATGTGTAAGGTTATTGCTATCTTTTATAAAAGGACGGCCTAAAATCAATTGAATTAGCTATGGTTCTAAATCTATAGAATTAGCCATACAAGCTTCAAATATTAATCATTTATGGGGAATTTTTTTGAAAATTTTCAAGTTACGAAGCTGGGGAAACTGAAAGGACACATTTCCCGATTGTTTTTTTTATAGTTATATAGTTATCTTTTTTCATATAGTTATAGTTATATAGTTATCTTTTTTTTATAACTTTGACTCCATGTGATTTATCTTCGTTATATATGTTAATATGTTAAAACATATTTCAAAAATTGTTCTTTGCCTGGATGTTGGGGTTGGTGAATTTGGATTTTAGTATGAATTTTGTTGTGGTGTTCTCGCGCTGGGGTGGCCTCCTCTGTTATCTCCTACCATGTGTGTCTTTTTTTTTCATTATTGATATGCTTTATTTGTTATTTCGGCATTTTTATTTTATGTTTTTTGGCCGACACATCGAGCCCTGCTCCCCGTCGGCCAGTTTAAAAAATTATTTATTCATGTAATTTGTTTGTTAAATAAACTTCTTCTTCTTCTTCTTCTTCTTCGTTTTAGGTTTAACTACTTCATTCATAGCAATTTCTTTCTATTTAAAATTTTCAGTTTGTCTCTTCCTCTACGAGCTAATATATAATCGTTTTTAAACTTAAATTCAATCTTTAGTTATTATTTTATTTTTTGTTTATATTGTTTTTGTATGCTGGTAATGATTACTACTGGCTGATGAGCATTATTAATAATAGCAAGTGATCCTAATACATAATAGAAACGAGATAAAGTTATCTGTGATGGGTTTCAAACTGTAATGGAAATTAAAGAGGCACTAGAGCTTTCAATTTACAATCAAATGAGCCCCCTCCAAAGTTAATAAGACCACCCCTTCAATGTGAAAGAACTATGGGAAAACAAATATAATATATTGAAGCCTTATGGCTCTTTACCATAGGCAACGCTAAAGTGTTGACTTTGAAAAGGTGGCATGTTTGGTCCTGGGTCTCCAAAAAGGCTTAGGATATTAAGGTGAAACTTTGAGAAACATTGATGTTGAACAAGGCCAAAACACACAATACGCATGCTTGTTGTCAAAAGGACGTGTCAGCAATATCTAAAGAACGGCTATAAAGAACTTTTATTAAGTTGAAACTTTCAGGGTATTTCGAGGAAGACGTTGAAGAGTAATTGGAGGGAAAGTAACCCCTTCCCCTTACCTTTTTAGATCCACCCTCCGCTCAACACTGATAGAAATTTCGAAAAGGCAATTTTGCTCAAAACAATTAAAAGCTAAAAGTCAAAGCCATTTGTAACGGCCTACATTCCGTACTGTCTTTTATTTTAGGATGCTACTATAACAATTTTAGCCTTAATTTTTGTATCAATAAATTCAAAAATCCTAAAACGCCAATTTTGGTGTGAATTAAGCACCAATTTTGAAACACTAACATATTGGAACAGTGACGTCAACCGGAGGGGGGGGGGAGGGTTGCCTTCAACATTTATGTTTTTTGCAAATTAACTTTTTGGGGTATTTTCATTGAACAAACTGTTAAAGTGACAAAATTACCCCCCCCCCCTACACACACACACACACACACACATGATACATTCTCCCCTTAGATTTTTGTGAATTGACGCTACTGACCCGAACTTACTTTTGCACTGCTGTATTCTAATATTAGCCTCAAATTTGTAATGAGTAAGCTCAGAATTCCCTTAAATGCAAATTGTGATAGAAATTGAAAGCCACCTTAGAACCCGCGTCTTCTGCATTCTATGTTTTGGTATCAAGACACTCACGTTGTAATTTCAGTCTCATATTTATAAGGTGTAACTTAAAAGGTGCTAAAATAGGAAGTCATGAATTTCAAACACAACTTTTGAAATATTTACTCAATGTGTTTTGGTTTTGGGGTCTCATAATTGGAATATTTCCCTTTGATGACCTAGCTCAGGAGTCCGTGTGGATTGTCGATAAATTGGAAACCATTGTGAAAAAATGTCGCTACATCGAATATTCTCGTATAGTAGATCCATGGTATAATTGTAGCTTCATACTTTTTATTACTGCTAGTACTACTAAGAATTCACTGCAGCACCAAGCCGCCTGTGGCCAACACAGCTACTCACGCTCCTCCTCTATCTCAATCTATTCAAAAACTCCTTCTTTACACCCCCCCATAAGTTCATATTTCCCTTAATTCTTTCCGTATGACGTCCCCCACACAATTTTGGGGTGATTTGCCTTTCGTTTGGCCCTAGACGGTTGCCCGACAAGGACGATCTTGGGCAATCTACCCATCCTTCGTCCGCAGAACGTGTCCTAGCCATCTCAACCTGTCTCTCATTATAGCCCTTGAAAGTGCGATTGACCCGCATTTTTCGCACAGCTAACTGTATGAGATAAGTCACGCAGTCGCTTACCCAAAACAATCTGTGGGCAATTTCTTTGGAAGGCATCTAGCAAATCCTTCTCCATTTTTCGAAGTGCCTATGCTTCAGAAGTCAGAACCATATTTGACCAGTGTCATCAATATAGCTTCTACTTGTAATTACTTACTTCGAAATACCTTACATTCTGAGTTTGGTGAAAATGACTAAGCAAAGACACGTAGGACAACAAAGAAAAATTAGGTAATTCACTGCCAGGGAAAAAAGAAGTAAATTGGGAATATTTTGGTAGGACCTCCCGCCCAACCGTCCTCAGAGCAAAACAGAAGCCTTCAGATTTTCCTGCCTGGACTGAGGACGCCTGAGCGGAGATTACGGCCGAAACAATTGTTGTTGTTTTTTCCTTTTTCCCTGGCTGTGAATTACCTAGTTTCTCTTCTCGTTTTGTCATGCTTAGCCAGTGTGGTCTAAAAAATTATTTCAGTGAAAAATAACACATCATCTGTGAATATGTGGCCTACCTACTGTGGCTTGATTTAGGACAGTCACGCTGCAATCAAGATTTAATCATTTAGCGTTATTCTGCAAATTGTCCCTGAATGACCGTAAATCAATAGAACACCAAAATATAAGTATAATGAAGATAGGGTATAAAAAAAAGGTATAAAACAAGTCTACCTTTCTCAGTGAAGTCAAGCTACAAACATTTAGGGGGGCAACAAATGTTTTTCTATATCCATGGGGGGATTTGTTGTTGTTTTTTTTAATAGAAATACAAAAAAAAGTATTTTTCAATGAAAATATCATGAAAAAAGTCTTTGCGAAAACACAGAAAGGAAGGAACAAATAAATCTACCCCCCCCCCCATTGACGCAACTGACCTTTCTACTGGAATTCATCTATAAAGCCTATGTTTTGGGTCGTAAAGTTGGCATAAATCAGCCTTCCTTCTGCTGATAACGCAAAGATCTTGTTGCTCTGGCCGTTACTCCTGTTGCTTTGACCGTTTTAGATAAATGGTTAATCTTGAAACTTTCAAGTGGTGCCAAGTGCGGCTCCTGAGGTAAAAAAGATGGCTGAGAGTTCACTAATCAGTTTTGTAACTTCCAAAGGGCACTTGAACTCAGAGCTAGCGATCCAATGAGCTCTCTCCCAACCCTATATGAGACCAGGAAAAAAATAATGAGTAAGTATATGGGGTGGCCATGATGAAAGGTGGCCATTATAGCAAAGAAATTCCTTGCCATAATTTCCTTAACTACTATGCAGGTATATTTTAATTGAATATTTAATATATGGAGTTGTTTAGGTTAAGATTAGGTTTAGTATGTAGGGTACAAACTATCAAACTCATAACAATCTCAAACCCATATTCAAACTCATAACAAAGCTATAGAAAGGTGTCAAATCAATGACGAAGTAGAACCAGATCAAATACCACTTGGATTGATGTGTACAAGTAAGTTTATTGTAGAGGGGAGGGGTGAATTTGAAAAGGGCAAAATCGGACAAATTAAATTCAAACTGTCCAAGGCTTTTAAATCCCCGCTGATCTGAATGTCCGCCCAGTGCCTAAAAAAAATGCGCTATTTTGCATGACAAAATTTATGAACACGACTATTCCAGAAAATTACCTTTAATTGCATTTTATCAGCAAATTCTGCTAACAAATTCATTGGCTTTTGTCGAACTAAATTTATGAATATTTTAAGGTGTAAATGTATCTCATTTACACATAAATTAGGAGTGGCGTTTAGATTAAACGCGTCACATACTAGATCACGCTGGCAAACAAAAACCATGTAAATATATAATTACCGATAATGAGTAAATTCAGTTGCCACAGAAAAAAATGACCAACAAAAATTGTCAAAAGTCTGTTTTTTTACTTACAATTTGAAAAAAAGGTATTATTTCGGGGGGAGGAGCTACAGGAAAAACATAAAAAACGCAGAACCAATTTGTTTATATAAAGTTTTGTTACGTTTTTACGAGTCAGACAAATATTTTTGGGGAGGGAGTTCAAAACCCCTGCACCCCCTCCCTGAATACCGCCGTGGATATGATACAAAAATGCAATAAAAAGTACAATTTATTTATGGTGAGATTTGCAGTGTCATTGATTTCTTGAGGGTATGCTGCTAGTGTTGACAAATAACTAATTACTAATCGTAACGGTGGATTATAAATACTACAGACAAGACTCCCTTGAGAGAATATTATGTAATAAGAAAAGGAGTGGTCAATGATCTAATGTTTATCCTTCGAAAAGGTAGGTAGCTGACGCCTTGTGGCAGCTGCTACGCTCAAGTTCTGCAGATAAGGGTACCTGCTGTTGTAGTTGACTGGAACCAACCTCAGCAGTACCAAAACCAGTGGCGCTCAGGATTACAAAGAGATATTCATTGTTTTTTTTTTTTTTTTTTTTTTTTTTTTTTTTTTTTTTTTTTTTTTTTGACGCTTTCTGTTCTAAAAGGTCTTTTTGGAAAAAGGAACACTTTAGCTTTCATTTTTTAGAAGCAACCCTTTGTAGGCTCCAATTTTGCTCTTTCGTTCCTGCAGCAGTAGTGCAACTGGTATTTGTCAGTTATTGGAAACATGCCCAAAAAGTGAAGTTAGGTTAATCCTAATGAAAAACAACAAAACATGATAATGAAATAATACTTTAGAAAAAAGTTATGGAAACCTAACCCAACCTAAAGAAACCTAACCCCCACCCCCATCCCTAATGTGCAAATAAATAGCCCAAATTATACAAGTCTAATGCATTCCGTCTAAGTCCAATGCATTGCATCATCCATCACTTGTTTTGCAGCTATGAAGCCGGTTTTCTGAGATGTAACCCAAGCGTAATTCTTGAATGTGTTTCCAAAAACTGACAAGTACGGTGCAGCCTAGTAAAGGACGAATACTGTCCATAGTAACAAAAAAGTAGCCTGAAACCCCTAAAAACGTTGTGAAATCCAAATAAAAAGTATACTAATAAATCTTGCTTGACCGAAAACCCTATAGAGGAAAGTCACAGTCTCTTGGCTTTAATAACAAGGAAAATCCATTGACTTGAACAGCAAGGGAAATCACTTTATTGCATGGGAAGCATCTTTTTTCCGATTTTTTTCTTGCAAAAACTATACTTGTGCTTTTTAGGTTGATACTTTTATGTTCCTTAGGTTTTTTTTTTCTCATTTTGATTGACTGTTCCTTTTTAATTATTTTCTACAAAACACCAACCCTATTTAAAAATTTAAACTTGATGAAACAACATACAAGGACTGCTAAAAAAAACCTAAGCAAGCAGCTAACTCCAGAACCCTTGATTTTGAGTTTAACTTGACCAAACCGCTATTTTTCTGGAGGTGCATTAAATGTGTCCCTTTTTCTCGTTTTGTCACTTTGGTCCCCAAAATATTTAGCAACAGTGGCAATTCTTAGTCTAATTTTTCAACAGCACGTCTAGGAGCACATGATGATGTTGCAGCAAGCCTCCCTTTTTACACCCTCCCAGGAAGTTTCCATTTCCTTTAAATCTTTCTATATGACGTCCTCCCACCCCAGACGAGGACGATCTGCTTTCCGTTTGGCCCCAGACGGCTGGCCTAAAACGACAATCTTCGGCAATCTGTCATCCTTCATCCGCGCAACGTGCCCTAGCCACCTCAACCTTTCTTTCATTATAGCCCTTGAAAGTGGGATTGAACCACATTTTTCGTACAGGCTATTGTTTGAAATACGGTCACTCAGCCGGGTACCCAGAACAAGCCGTAAGTAATTTCTCTGGAACATCTAGCAAATCTTCATCCGCTCTTCGGAACGTCCATGCTTCAGAGCCATATTTGACCACTGTCATCATTGTAGCTTCTAATATTCTAATCTTGGTTTGCAGACTTATTTTCCTATTCTTACAAACTTTTTTTAACTGTGAAAAACCACCCTGAGCCTTGGCTATTCTACTTTTCACATCTTCATTGCTCCCACCGTCTTTACTAATAATACTACCAAGGTAAGTGAAGCTACCCACCTGATCAATCTTTTCGTTACCCATCGTCACCTTTTAATCTTCACTTATTTCTAGCCTTAGTAACTTAGTCTTCTTAACAATAATTTTAAAACCTATTCTAGCCCCCTGAACTCGCAAAACCTCTAAAAGTTCATTTATTTTGCTCAAACTATCAACTACGATGCTTAAATCATCAGCACAATCTAAGTTCAGGAGGATTTTTCCTCTCCAATTGATTCCGTGGTCTCCCATTGCCTTTCCTGTGATCCTTAAGACAAAATCCATCAAAATAATCCATATAAAGGGGGAAAGGACACAACCCTGTTTAACTCCTGAATTAATATAATACCAACTGCGAACCTCATTTCCTACCTTAACTGCAGCAGTGTTATTCTCGTACACAGCACTAATGTATTTGTCTGGTAAACCATACAAGTATAAAACCTTTGTTATAGCTTTTCTATCAACAGAATCGAACGCTTGCTTATAGTCTATAAAACTGAGGACCTAAGGTGTTTGACAACTCAGGAACTTCTCAATTATTAACCTAAGACTACAAATTTGGTTGACACATACTTACTTACTTAGTACTTAGGTCCTCCTGAGCTATCTGGGGCGCATAGGGCATCGATGAAGCCTCGGTAAACGTCACGTATTGGCGCTGCGGCAAGTACATCCTCCCACTGGGATCGTAGTGATGTGTGAGCGCTGCGTAGATCACGATCGTACGTGCGTCTGAGCGTGTTTCTCGGTCCTCCCCTCTGTCGACGCCCACGCGGCTGCCATTGTTGAACCTGGTTCGGGATTCTTGAGTCATTCATCCGAAGGACGTGGCCAAGATGGCTCCATATCTTCTTCTTAATCACTTCAGTAATAAGCAGCTGGCCAGTTCTTCTGCGGACCTCAATGTTGCTGACTCTTTGACGCCAACCGATATTCAGCACGCGTCTCAAGCACATATTTTCGAAAGCTGTGAGTCTTTTCTCTGTCCTAATATCTAGTTTGCAGCACTCACTGGGATACAATAGCACAGACAAAACATTGCTATTAAGAAGTCGCAGCTTTAGTGCAAGCGAGTACTTCTTTGATTTCCGTTGACACATGCTCTACCTTTAGTAAAACCGCACTGTTCTTCTCTTAAAATTTTGTCTACAGCATCTCTAAGTCTAAAAATTATCATATTACTAAGTAATTTGTTACCTACAGAGACCAGAATAATCCCTCGATAATTACCATACTCACTCTTATCACCTTTCTTCTAAAGTGGCTTAATTAAGGTTTTCCTAAAATCGTTAGGTACTTCCCCTTTTTAAAAATCATATTCATAATCTTCAGTAACTTATTTCTAACCTCAAAGCCACCATATTTAAGAAACTCATTTACCACCATATCAGCCTTATTATTGGAGCCTTATTATTTTTTAATCCTTTTAGTACTGTCGCTAATTCTTCCTCGCAAAACATATCCTCCTTTATATCCAAGGTATCACAAACTTTTTCATTTTCCTCTATATCTTTTCCTGCAACTCTCTTTCGGTTTAGAAAATTCTCAAAATGTTCTGCATATCTCTCCTTAACTCTTTCCTTATAACTAATTGTGGCCACGTTCCTATCTTTTACTGGGACAAGTCCGGATTGACTACTCCCTCTCAATTTATTGACATGCCAGTACAATACTTTCTTTACATTCCTTTTGTTTTCATATGATCTATCACTCAGATAATTCTTGTACAAGCCCCTTCTCCATGGGCGTAGGCAGCATCTTGTGAGGAGACCGGCCCACGTTTAGCCAAAGCAAACAGTTTCAATATAAGAACCTATGGGGCTTCTGGTGGATTTTAAAAGCTCTGACAGATGGCAGTGTATGTTTTTAAAATGTCTGACCTTAATTAATACTTTTACCAAAAATATCAGATTGGATCAGGTTTTAAGGTAATTAACTCTGAATTTTGTTCAATTTTGCACCAGTTTGCTGTTAGTATTTTTTCATCCTGTGGGATAGTTAACTCCCATGTTCGCCCACAATACCCAGGGGAAATTCGACATGCCGTACCAAGGTGTCCAAAAGTGGGCTATGCTTGTAAAGGCTGTGTAAACAGCATATTTAAAGGTTGAAGGCAAGCTTAAAACCCAAAACTGTGTTAATTCTGTCGTTGTTTAATCCTGTCAGAACAGTAGGTGAAATGAAGTTCCATTTTTTCGTGTTAAATTTCATTCAAGATAAAATGCTTAAAAGTAAAACAGAAGAAAAAAGAAAGAAAGGTGGCTGTGATCCAGAAGAAAATAAAACAACAATTTTTTCTGTCTTATTCTACAAGAAGTCAGTTGGATTCTCTAGAAGTGCCATGGCTGTCCCTAGAGGAACGCTGCAAGACTACATAAAAAAAAGTTGAGTAGCTGAATATCCCTCTAAAAAGTCTGGACCTAAGTTTCCTTACACCCTGTTACAACTTATGATCAATATTTACAGAGGAACAAGAAAAAAGACTAACAACTTACTTGAAAACGATAGCTGATACGCTTTCGACTGTATTCTGCTAGAAGCGTGTAAATTTGCATACACTTATGCCATTATTAAGAGTATAAAAGTACCGGATAACGAAACAGCAAAGGCAGTGGAGACAGTGGAGGAATTACAGGTAAATATTGGTACCGTGGTTTTATGGACTGCCTTAAAACTCTATCAGTAAGAACGCCAGAAAATACAAGCCTATGACGGACAACTGCTTTCAACCGTCACAGTGTAGCCTTCTTTAACCACCTGGAGCGAGGCCTATATAAAGACATGTTCAGACCACAAGACATTTGAAATTTTGACGAATCAGGTCTGAAAACATCCACAAGCCTGGTAAAATCATTGCACAGCGAGGCCAGAAGTAAGTAGGGAAGGTCACGTCGGCAGAAAGAGGTCAGTTCACCACGATTTGTGCTGGTGTTAATGCGTTGGGAACACAGTCCTTCCTCTACTTATTTCCCCACAGAAACAGTGTCCGGAAATTTTACTCAGGGGAGCTTTACCAGGAACCATCACGATCAGCACAGAAAATACCTCTGGCTGGATGACTGCCTCTCGTTCTTTGCTTTACTTGCAGCATTTTATCAATCAAGTCAAACCCTCCAGACAGTCACCTGTACCTCTGAAAATAGAGCACTAGATCAGCCGATACACCATTGAATTGCTTGATCTAGCTAAAAAATAAAAGTGTTGTCGTTTTAACTGTCCTTCCCCACACTACTCACAAACTACAACCTCTAGAAATTATAGTCATGGGGCACCTAAAGGACTACTACAACCAGGAAGCCGCAAGTTTTATGACTGCCCACAAATGTAAAGCTATATCAGTGAATAGCATTGCTGAGCTGCTGAAGAAAGCATATCCAAAGGCTTTCACTCCTGAGAATATGTGGTGTCTACCCCACAATTAGAGATGTTTTCAAGGATTTTCAGTTCTTCTTGTCACATGTCTCAGACAGAATGCATCACATCTAGTGAAGCACTTACCAGAGAAGTTTCTATGTTCAGCGTAAGTCCTGTGCGACATTTAGACTCCTTTAACATAAACCCTGAAACAGACGCAGCACAGGTTCTGTCTCTAAATGAGAAGAAAAGGTCAACAGATTATTCGTTAAAGAGATCATCCATGCAAACCCCTTTCCAAAAGGCTCAACACGAAAAATGAACAGGAAAAAAATATGAAAAAGTCAGAAGTGCTCACTGACACCCCCATGAAAGAATGCATTACTGCTAAGATAAAAGCTGTATCTGCCAAAAAGCCCTATTCCTGGAACGGAAGTCAGACAAGTGAAAAGACTAAATAGCAAAAGGCGTGTCTCTCGCAGCAAGAGTTACAGTTAGAGTGACGATTCTGACATAGATGATCCTGTATACAACAACTCTTCAGACCCCAGCATAGACATCGAAGACGAGCCCCCAACCCGCAACTTCTAATTTGACACTGAGAATATCAAGGCTAGTGATTACATTCTGATTGAGCTGAAGAGCAAGAAAGGGAATTTTGTTCACTGTGTTATCATTATCAAAAAGTAGCAACTGAAGAACTTAAGGTCCGCTTTTGAAAGGAGACTGGAGCAAGAGACTTTGCGCTAACTGGGGAGGTGGAAAAATGGCGGAGTATTTCTAATTGTCTTTTTCAAGGATGGAATTGAATGAGTTACTTTTGCTTTGGCATGCTCAGCAACTTCTTATCGTTTAAATCAACTCATAGAGAATTAAACAAGTCAAAATCAGTCGATCGTGGGCCAGTCTCCTATCTATATATAGGATCGAAAATCAATATTGAAGATAGAAACGTAAATGTTGATATCGCAAACGACATTTGGAAATTTCTGTTTGTTTCCAGCTTTTTTTAACGATCTACCAGGTAACATCCAACAAAAAATTCCAACATACGAAAAGTTCTCGTTAATATCTAGCATAAATTTGAATTTCTAGGGGGGCAGTTGCCCTCCCCTGCCCCCCTTCCCTAGGTTTAAACATAAAGATTTTTTCGATGACAATGAATGTGCATTGTCAGTTTAATATACATATACTGATATTTAGTAATCAAAATGTTAATATTATTTGATTTATTAAAGTTATAAAAGTAAAAACATTTATATTTTTTCAGTAAAGTGCAAATTATGTTCTGGCCTTGGGAAGGCATAGGGGTTTTGAGCCCAACTTATGTTAATTTCTGCTCGTTTTGAGTTTGACTCCGTTATTTATTGCTGTTTCTGTTCGTTTTGGGTTTCATTTATTTAATGATGCTGATTTGTGGTAGTTTCACGCTGGGTAGATTATCTGATTTGATTTTTGCTCATTTTTCTTTTTAATAGAGTTCTATACTTTTCTTTGAGAAACTTATTTTGTGGAAAAATTTTTTTTTAATTAATTACTAATAAAAATGTTCGTGAATAAAATCAAACGATTTTCAAGGAAGCCATTTAGCCGAAAAAAAGTAAAATTGATATGCACATTTTGTTTTAATTATTCATGTACGGTGAGCCAAAATCAAAACCTGCATTAATTCAAAAGCGTTCAGAAATTAAATAAAAAAACGAATTTTTTTTAACTGAAAGTAAGGAGCGACATTAAAACTTAAAACAAACTGACATTATTCCATATATGAAAGGGGCTGTCTCTTCCGCAACGCCTCGTTCTTTACGCTAAAATTTGACTCTATCTCACAACTTTATTTTTTAAAACAATAAGAAACGTTAGCGTAAAGAGCGAGGCGTTAAGGAGGGGACAGCCTCTTTCATATACAGAGTAATTTCTGTTGGTTTTAAGTATTAGTGTCGCTCCGTACTTTCAGTTAAGTTTTTTTTTTAATTGAATCCTATAAGAATCTTGTAGACATAGTTATGCAAAACTGCAGTATATATATATATATATATATATATATAGCTGTATATATGTCCGGAGCTTTGTAGCGGAGGTTTGAACTTCCTATTTACAAAAATGTGGAATTTCGCATTTTTGCCAGAAGCAAAATCACGGATGCGTTTTTTTTAGGGGTGATCCTAGAAGATCGGGAGCGGGCTCTTTTGATTGCAAATCAAAAGTTCTAGTGCATTTTTTAAGTGAAAAAAATTTTGAAGGGTTATATTAAATAAAAAAATTAATTTAATAAAATGAATATATAAGAACAGATATCAGCTAGTCCCCCTGCACGCCCATCTTTTCTCAGAGTCTTCTGACCAAAATTTTTATATAGCCATTGTACTCAGCACAGTCGAAAGATCGAATAGCTATGTGTTTGAGGTTGATTTGAACCCCCACAGGTAGCGTGGGAAGGAATAGAAGCTATGAACTTTGCCCATTGTTTACATATAATGTTGGATATTAGGAAGTATACAGATACTTTTCGGAGGGGGGGGGGTTCTGGAGTGGGGGGTATTACGTGATAAAATCTTTCCACAGAGAAATTTTTTGAGGGGAAACGTATTTTCAATGGAGGGGGCGAGGCTGGATTTCCTGGCATTGTTTAAAAAATCAACTGAGATTAAATTAAAAGAGTTGGGGGTCGCCCCCTTGTCAATACCTCGTTATTTACGCTAAATTGTGACGTTTTATTCCAATTACTTAACAATGACTCTTGAAATATAAGGGACCTTTAATTAATTTGATAAGCTTTTTTAAAAGTTTCAAAAAGCTTTGGCGTAAAGAGCGAGGTATTGAGGAGGGGGCAACCCCTCACATACGTTATAATTTCTGTTCGTTTTAAATTTTGATGTCGCTCCTTACTTTCAGTTTTAAAAAACTTACTTTTTTTTTAATTTAATTGCATAATGAACGATAGCAAAGCGTAGACATCCTTTATCAGTAAACTGCAACTATGCGATGCCTGCAGAGTGCATGCAATCCGCAGAGTAGTCACTAGACAGAGACATGTAGAAAGGATAAAACCAAATAAAGAAAAAAACTTGACAATGAATTTTATTTTTTGTGAATTTTAAATTCATCAGTTTTAACTAACACAGGGATAAGAGTTTCACTGCAGACTTAAAAACCTCTTCTGACAAATCATTGTGCTGTGGCTAACTAGTTGAGAATCACCAAAATTAAAAAAGATGTGTTCAAATAGTTTTTAATATTTATTACACTCTCAAATAAAAACTGTAAATGTAAACGTGACTGACAGTAATGATTAACTTTCAAAGCTTCGAAAATTATTACCTCGACATTTTGTACAGTAACGAAAAACATGTTTGCAAAACTGAAATAGAATTTGAAATTAAAATTATTTACTTCAAAAGCGTAAAATAAAAATTAATGACATACTCTCTTTAAACTGATATTATTAAAAATTATTTAAAACCATTGTACACATTTTTTAATGTTATCAAAAAAACATTACCAAATTTAATATTCTTTTCTTTTTAAGCAAAGCTAAACTTTTAGCAAAAACCTTCAAGTTATAATATTTTGACGAAGAGTTCCTTAATAAATTGGGAAATTTACAATCTGCTCAGCTCCTTAAGAGGCTAGTAACGCTGAATGCATTTCTTGAATGCGGCACATTAGGAACTCAATCCCAATACTTTTGGCGATTGCCACCACTGTTGCTGGGAATAAGTTAAAGGTCGTTGGCCCTTCCTCTTCTTATGAACATTGTCTGTCTTATAAAAAAAAACATCATTTGGGACCAGTGGTGAAATCAGAAAAGAATTGTGAGGGGGAGGGAGCTGACCAAGGGCCCCTGGGCCAACCAACGGAAAACTTATAAATTCCTTAGGGAAAACGGTATTTTAAGGCATTACTTTAAGTTTATTTTAGCTCCTTGAATGCAAGTTTTGAGTAGGGACCAAGGAATGAATGATAAAACTGAGCAGATTATATAAGATTTAAAAGCAGAATGTATTTTTTTCTTGAGGGGGGGGGGGCCAAGGCCTCTATTGCCCCCTCCTGTCTTGGTATCTGTATAACGTCTAAAGGGCTAACCATCAGCACAGTTATTATGGTATGTCGGAAGACATTAATCCAAAGGAAAAGACAAAACTTAAGAAACATGGTAAAAAAGGGTGAATTACGTGATGAGTATAAGAAATGACATGAAAAACAGTGAAAATTACAAGATTTTAGGGTAGCACGGGCTCGAAGTTCCTTCCTCTATAACCCCTTCTCCATTGGAAGAAGGGTTACAGTTATTAACCGTATAATTCCAAAGGTAGATAAGTGCCGTCAAAGTAATTGAATCTTGTAACGGTATTAGTAACAAATCTTGCTATGAAGGAATTTAAAGTATGAAGAAAGTGGCTATGTTAGAGTTAAAGCAGTAAACGATATTTGATACCTCTATGCTTTCCAATCTATGGACAAATAACATATTGTAAGGGATTGACGACGTTTCTTGACTACTAAAGTCCTTTGGTTGGTCCTAAAGTGTATTGCTACAGCTAGGTTCGACCTCTGGTCCTGATATCAAACTCACTGCATCGCTATTGGACACTTCAAAGAGGCTCTCAAATTGTTAGCATAAATTTTATCCCCACTTTCGGGTAAAATTGCTTAAGGCTGATCAATAATTGTAAGACCGATTCACCACCAATGTAGTAATAAGTGTGTGATATCACCATCACAACGTATCAAAATAACACTGTTTCTTGACTACTAAGGTCCTTGTGTTGGCCCTGCAGTGCGTTACTAGAACTGGGCTCGAACTCTGAGAACCTTATTACCTACCTGAGATCTAACCCACTGCACCACCACTCGACAAACTAAAGACATATTTATTTACAGGCACAGAGATGGCTTGAGACTGAGACCTAGTAGGAAACATGCCATGAAATTGGATAGAGACGGCTCAGTGACTCTAGAAGTCTCCCATGCTTCAAAACGTGATGCTGGGACCTATACCTGCACTGTAACAAATGAGGTATAGAATACACTGTTAAGCTACCTAGTAATCAGGGTATCTTATTGCGTTCTGACTAAAAGGGTAGATGTAGGGTTTTATGTAACTCTAAACATTATTTGGCTTTTTTCCTTCTGGAGTCAGAAATTTATTGTTGAAAAAATTCGCGAAACTCATCTTATAGAATATAATTCTCTTTTATCTTTCTTTCAGTTCTCTTCGTTTCAGTTTATCTTTCTTTCTTGCTGTAAATTTCATATCCATGACTTCACTATGTTGATATATGCCACAGTTGTCCATCATCCTGATTTTATCATGATTTAATTGAATTAAATTTAAAATTTTAAACAAAATTAACGGGCAGAGCATTTCCTTGCTCGTGGCGATTCTAATTATATAAATGGTATTAAGATTACAGTTACAAGCTAGTCCCGAGCATTTTTGTCGCTCCATATTCACACCATAACAGTATGAATACGGGGTCAATTTTCCTTAATAAAACAATCTTTACGATGACAGTTTTTATTTTATCGCAAAATACCATCACTTCTGATAGTAATTTGAGAATACTTGTACGTTGGGGTGCTGATTAAATTAAATAAACCAGCAAGGTCTTGGAAATAAGTTTAATCCATTGGCATATAGTAACAAATTAATACATGTACGTATTATACATTATTTTGTAGGTAGGACTATTTATCTTCAAAGCCAATTGATAAAGCCTTCTCCTCGCTTTTTCGTGCGAAGTTGTCTATGATATCATCTTACGGCCTCTCTGGAACCATCCTTCCCTCAATAGTGAGCAGGGAGAATGATGTTAATATGTCACGGGTGACTGAAGATCTTAGGTAGTTCTTCCTTCACCCAAGAAAGGTCGGACAAGGATTGTTCTCCTTTGCAGTTTGTGTCAGGCACGCTAAGAACCATTCTTAAGGTAATGTCAGTGTTTGGATAGATGTCAACTGCATCAAAATGACGCAAAACCTTACTAACGTCAGTTAAAATCGTGCCTTTTTTTTCTTCATCAGTATTTTGTACCATGAAGGGCTTCAAATGTAAGCATTCATCTACAATCATAGGCCCAAGATCGTCGGGATAGAAACTTAATAGCTTACTTGTATACTTCGTGATTCCTGAGGTGGGAATTGTGCGGTGATGGAGTGCACCTTGCACTTTGACGATTAATCACATCAGTCCAATTTTTGTTAAGGAAAAAAATCGCTCAAGGATAATTATTGCGTCTCTTGACATTTTGCACCCCCCCCCCCCCTAGACTTAGGCGTACTCGGGCTATTGTTTAATCATGGCCTCGAAATTCAGTTGGTGTTTAGTGTAAAAATCAGGAGTTAAGCAGGGTTGTGTTCTATCCCCATTTATGCCGATCATTTTGATGGACTTTTTCCTAAGGACCAAGGCAAAGGCTATGGGAGCGCATGGACTCAAGTAGTAGATTTAAACTCTCCTAGATATTAGATTAAATTTAAGTTTCCTAAACATACATTATGCTGATGATTCTTAGATGAAAATACTAGCAAAATGAATGATGTTTTGGAGGTTTGGTTAAGTTTGAAAATTAATGTTCAAACCTAAGGAGGTTCCACCAAATCAAAATGAAGAAGAAGAATAACGAGAAGATTGATCAAGTTAATAGCTCTACTTACATCGTAGTATTATTAGTAAATATGGTGGATGCAGTGTATACGTTAAAAATGGAATAGCCAAGGTCCAGGGTGTTTTTCCACATTTGAAAAAAGTTTGAAAGAACATAAATCTGCGAACCAAGGTGAGAATGTTGAAAGCTACAGTGAAGACTGTGGCCGAGTATGTTTCCGAAACTTGGGCACTTCGGAGGGTGGAGGAGAATTTGCTAGATGTTCTCCAGAGGAATTGTCAATGCATTGTTTTGATTGCCCGTCTGATTACCCGTATTTCAAACATTAATCCGGACGAAAAATGTGGTTCCATCTTACTTTCTAGGACTATAATTAGAGAAATGTTGAGACGGCTAGGACACGTTTTGGAGATGAAGGATGACCGATTACCGAAGATTACCCTTATCAGCAATGCATCTAGGACCAAAGGAAAAGCAGGTCGTCCCCGAATGGTTTGAAAGAGATTGTAAGAAAGGATTCAAAGGAAACTGGAAATTCTTAAGAGGACGTAAAGAGGAAAGCTTTGAATAGATTAGGATGGAGAAGGATTGTGCACCGCTGTGTTGTTCTCAGGCAGCTCGGTGTTGCAGTGACTTGTTAATAGCAGAAGCAGTCGTAGTAGATATCTAATTTCACAGCTATAACCTTCTAAACTTGTTTCAAAACAAATTTGGCCCTGTTATTTTACTAAAATGTTTTGTATGAGAAGTTATAGCACCAAAAGTTGCCCTGTTTTAGCAAAAGTCAGCATTTTCACTCAACTCAATGTAAAGCAAAATTAAATAAAATTATAAATAAAATAAACAGAAATAACATTTCTATTCATGTTGCTATAATTTGCTGTTTCGACTTTGTTTGTTGCTTTGACATTGTTGCTTAAAAAATCCTAAATTAGCTAAGGTTGGTAAGTCTGCACGATGGTGGAATAAATGTATCTTGAGCTGTTCTATTATAACGACCTTCTACAACCTTTTAGTGTTTATCGCATTACTTTTCCAAACTTTTCCTCATATATTTTTATGGCTACCGTTTTGAGAAACACTACATAACAACTTGCTATTTTATTCAGGATACTAGCATCCTTTTACGATGTCTTTATCTAATACTTCAATTCCACCTAGGTCATACACGGATTTAGCTAATAAGAGTTTAAGTCAAGGGAAATCAAGTCTGAAGAACTTTGCAAAAAAAAATACATATATGCTCAGAGAAGTAGATCCTTTATTGCTTGTTTGGCATCTCTTATGAATTAGCAATTGTTCAAGCTACTAAGGAACTTAAATTTTAATTTATCTTAATCACTTTATTCCCTCTGGAAGATGAAATGAAATTTCAAACTGATTTTCAACAGTATGCCAGTACATAGGATTTTCTTTCGGGGGAATGGAATGTTTTTGAAAAAATAAAAGATAGGTAAACTACACAGAAAATGTAAGAAAACCTGAGAAATAATTTTGATATTTTTTGGGGGGTGGGAAAATGTGCTCGAACCCCCCTCTCTGGGTCGTGGTAGGTGCACAATCACACATTTTTTGCTTCGCTTTAAAGCAACTGTTCTATAAATTTTTTTTAACTTTATGAACAACCACGATTCAATGCCCAAATATGTCATGAATAGATCTCTATGGAAGAGAAAAAAATTATGCGATAGGTGATTTGTCTATCAAAATTCTAAAACAGCTAATAGATACCCTAACTAGAAATATGATGCAATATAGTTCCTACATTTAAAATTTGCTTAATTCCATAAACTATTCTATTGGTTCTAAATTATTCCTGGAATAATTTTTTTCTATTTAGAAATAAATTTCGAGAAATAATTTAGAAATAAATTTCTAAATTATTCCTTCTTTCACTAATTTTGAAGCTAGCTGATGTCAACTTCATCTGACTTCTCAGTAAACCAGACGACATACTAACCATGGACTTTGAACATGCCTACAGTCCAACACTCATCATCCCACCTTTCCTGCTTGCCAGGATAACTTGTAAAGTAGATGCAACGCTAGACTAAGTAGAAAAAAAGTGTCTGTAACCTCCTATTTCATGAAAATTACATTTCCACAAAGGAAGTATAACATGATTCTTATATACAGCGCTCGGTAGGTCACTTATAAAAAGTCAAGTTTGGTTAATGCTACTGAAATAAAACAAAATAGGATGAATATACAACAGTTTATAAAAAAAAATTGGGCTATATATTTGCACATTAGGGGGGGGGTAAAGTATTGCATATATTAAATACGTAACCAAACCTAACCTAGGTACCTTTTTCTCCCCCAAAACCCCAAAAAAACCACAGTTTAAATATTGTAAATTCAATGAGAAACCACGCTCTTCGATCAATTTAGATAACAATTACCCCCTTTACGAGTCTCCATCACAGCATTCATTCGACTGTCTATAGCCGAGGTGTCCACATAATGTGAAAGTACCGAGCGCTCATATATCATTTTGATTTAATTGCTTAATGTTTTTTTTTTTATCCCAATGTCTTAATTTTCTTGTATCTCAATTCCATCTTCAAGTAGCCCTAGCTACTTGTTGATTTTTTTTATCATTTCTTAATATGTGTATATTAGCTTCACGCTATTCAAGCGAATAAGTATATTCTAATCCATTCTAAAAATCGGAAGCCTATGAAATTATTCATTAGTTATATATTGCAAAACTCGTTTATTACCAGGGACCAAATTCAGAAACAAGACCATTCAAACATGGTTTTTTCTGCTAAGACAGTGAATAGTACATTACAATACTGGAAGATGATGATGTAACTCCTGTGGGAAGTTTTCATTTAAGATTTTCATTTTATTACTTAACATTTCTTTATCCCAATGTCTAAATTTTCTTCTATCTCAATTTCATCTTCAAGCAACCCTTGCTGCTCAACTTGCTATAACCAATAGCTGTTTTCATCAAAAAACACATTTTAAAATAACTCATAATTAAGTTATATACCATATAAGGGAAAAAAAGACAAACAAGAGAATTAATGACATTACTTCAGGTCTTCTTTGAATTATCTTTTAATTTATGATGAAATGGCATGATGGTCTCTATACTCAGGTACTAGGGGTGAATACAGGATTAATGTTTGGGTGGGCACTACCCAAATATGGGCTCCTTCGTTGGCATCTTTAGTCCCTCCACCAACTGTAATTAGGACAGCTCTCGACCACATGGGAGATTTAAGTTCCCCTGAAACCACCCCTGCCAATTACTAAGAGCTATATAGCATCATGTCATGGGACAAAAAAAAATCTTAAATAATGGCAATATTGCTAATACTAGTGGGCTACTTGCCCTTTGTTGACCTATTAGGCACAGCATATAGGAAGTCTGTTTGACTTTTAGGGGGTTGCATGCTTGTAAAAATAACTTGTTGTATAAAGAGCTTGTGATGTGATCAAGAACCATTTATGAAGCTATACTACTGCAAATCCTATTAGTAAATCACCGTTGTTGGTAGCTTCCTGGGTTCAGCTGCCTTGCGTAAACTAGGAATAAAATATTAGCTGTCTTGAAGTAGGTGTACTGAGAGCCCCATGAATCCTAAGTTATGTTACTCTGCAAATCTGATAAAACAAGTTCAACTTCTTAAATGTCTTAATTGTATGCATTGGTTGACTTCAAGATATCTTGATTAAACAAAACTAAATGCAAATGCACCAGTTGCAAAAAAGAGCAATAGGGCTGTCATTACACTAACATTAGGGTAGCTGTCAGTTTTAGTACAATTGATATTTTGATAAGCAGGTAGGTGTGCATTTTTTCTTACTTCAATATATAATAGAAAGATACTGATATGAGTAATATTTGAGTGGTGTGATACCAGCCATTACAAAACGTCAAAGATATGATCAGCGACGTT
The DNA here is from genome assembly GCA_029168905.1 of Artemia sp. Kazakhstan ARC1039. Taxonomy (NCBI): domain Eukaryota; kingdom Metazoa; phylum Arthropoda; class Branchiopoda; order Anostraca; family Artemiidae; genus Artemia; species Artemia sp. Kazakhstan ARC1039. Next base: position 6,509 of record JAQQPU010005197.1, on the reverse strand, counting down.
TTAATAGTGTAGAATTGATTTTTAATTATAGCTGATGTGTTTTTTTTTCTAGCTTTAGTATTTGAATTAATTAAGAGTTTTCATTTACAAAAAAAAGGATCATTTTCATTCATATAATATTCTATCGCCCAAGCGTGCACTCATAATGTGTTTCAGGGGGGAGGGCAACTCCGATTAACTTCTTGCCACCATTAATCTTGAGATTTTGAGGGGCGTCAATTGGGGAAGAGGATATTTGCCCCCTTTATTTTGAAAAACACTAATTTTAGGTATTTTGATTGAACATATTAAAGAAAAACTGCCAAATTGTCCCCCTGGATTTTCAAAAATAAATTGTATAGCGAAACTATTTAGAATTGATTGGCCGGTCTTGCCTTAACTTGTACAGCTTGGATAAAATGTCAGAATAAATGATAGAAAACTAAAAGCCGACACCTGGAAATCTTAGAAAAATCCTTTAAACTTCTGGCGTTTTGTACCTGAGATAGAAATATTCAAATTAAATGAAACCTACATCATCAGAAAGTGTGAATTTTACTTTTTTTGATTAACTGGAGTAAACTATTCTTTTGAAAGTTCAGGAAAGAGCAGTCAATAGAAATATTCAATCATTTCTGCTTGAAAAACACTAGAAATCATGTCAAATGAATGATCACTTGAGCAATTTGGTCATTTTGGGAGTTCCCTGTGGTGTCACCCGCTTTGATTGACAAGCTCGTCTACAAACGGGACGTAAAATTTTACTGTCTTTTCAGTCAAATTTCACAGTTAAACAACAAATTCTCCACCGCTCTTGGCGATAGCTATTCTTCCGAGAGTATTTGTTAATTGGCCATTTGTCGCTGAGATGGTCAGATGACGATGAAGCTCACCAGATTATTTTAAGGAACCGTGTCCTCTTAACATTTCGGTCGAAACAAAATTATATAGAAAAAAGAAGTGCTTACTGCTTTGAAATTAAAAATTTTCTGTGATAGACTTAGAATTTAGTACTAGAAAGGTTGATGAGTAGTATTTTCAAATTTGGCAATGCCTGTCTCTAAATAAACTTTATTAAGGATAATAGGGAATAGTTAGCAAATTATTCTTTAATAAATTTGCTTTTTTCTGTCTAGATGGGTCAAGCTGAATCTTCGTGCAGGGTATCAATCCGAGGAACAGCAAACGAGACGGGGTCAGGCTGCTCTGCGGCTTTGAAAGTGTGAGTATGTTTTTTCTTTAATTATACTAGTTGTATATGTCTAGGATACAACTGTTGGAGCCGTCCAAGCCGAGTGGTTGGCGTACTCGATTTGGAATCCTTTGTCCGAAGGGCGGGGGTTCGATTCCTGGTGTAACCGTATTTGGTTTGAGACGGGGGTCAGTTGTGCGACTATAATCTCAGCCAGAGTCGACCCAGGTCTAAATGGGTACATGGAGAAATCTGGGGAATTAAGTAGGAAGCATGTGCGAAAACATAGGATGGCTGCCCCCTCCCCCTTCCCCTCCATTGTGCTTCCTGACTGAATGGACTTGAAACGGAGATCAGCACTCCGGTTTGGACTTTAAAGGTCTAGTGCCGTATCCTTTTCTTTTGTACTTTCCTATCTGTCTTATGTATAATTACGTGAGAAAAATAACATTATTGCAAAAAAAGTAAAAAGTGACATTAAATCTTAAAATGAGCAAAATTTATTCAATATAGATAAGATTCTTATATTACTTAATATACATATGCTCTATTGCTTGAGAGTATACTTTATATGTTGAAAGTATTCGTAATTATCTACAATATAAAGAAATTTTTGCGTAACGATTGGTGGCTCTAGGAGGGCGACAGTCCCCCTTATATATTTAATAACTTTTATTTACTTTAATTTTGACGTTAGTTTACTTTCTTTTGAAAAAAATTATTTCTATTCTATTTCCACCCATTTCTTACGATATTTACAGATCCGGCGTTATTCTTTCCATAAGGAGGCTACTGCCTCCAATCCTTATGGTAGATTGCAGTTTTTGCATAAAAATAATAGCCAATAAATCATCCCTTAAAGATGTTTATCTCCAAAAAATGTTAATTGGGAAGAAGGGGGGCTAAATTGTAAAAATGGCCTTTCATATAATAATCTTTATAATCTATTATAAGAGAGGGGAAGAGGGCTTATTGGACAAATATTATTCATGGGTGGTATGGAGGGTCTTCGGTGGACCAACTTTTTAGCAATCATAAAATTTAAATTTTCAATCACCATTTTTGTCCAGTGGAGTTACAGCCTCGAGAGGCTCCTTGACCAGGGTAGCCTTTTACTGGAGAAATCCCCTGCACTAGCCAATGATAGCACATGGAGGCAAATTATGACACTGTCTACGCAATCCAGTCGGCGTGATAATTAATTATTTAATTAATTTTTACTATACTACATTGGCGCTCAATCTCCAGTTTTCATTTTATAATGTTGACTTCTGATCTTGATCGTTCTGATTGGTCAGGTCTACCCTCAAACTTGTATTCTTTCTTTTGTGTAGCAAGAGTTCCTCTACCTCCATTATACAAAAGTATGAAGTGTGTTGCAATATTGATCATAACTATGTTCTTCTTTTTACACTTTAAAACTCTTTATCAGGATAGATTTTGACAAGGTCTCATATGCCATTGTGTCAGCTTTTTTTAGTATTTTTTTTCATTATCTTTTTGTGAATATAGCGGGTTGATTCGTATAGAATTAACATTTAATGTATTGTTATTTTACCAGCTATTAATAATTGGATATAGTTTAGCATACGTTATACAACCCGATAGTTTGAAAATTGGGCTAGACTCGTAATGTTGCTTCTCAGACAACTGGGTAAAGAAAGACTTTCGGTCGTTGACCCCTCTCCCCTCAGAAAAATCTCAGGATTATCACGGCTTCTTAAACCAACACCTCCATTCGTTTTATTTTTTTTATTCAATTCACCTATTTTTGCGCTCGCCTGGCAATCCAAGACTGCACAACTTGGTTCGGATGGTTGGCAGGAATAGAAAATAAATTTTGCTTGGGGAAAGGTTAACTTTTTCTGCACATTACTTAAGCTAAAATGGTTTCAAAAGTTGAAACTAAATATATTTTGAAATAGAACAGTGACATTGTTGAGTATTTATTTTGTGAAAAAGCCGAATAAACATAATTAGCAAGTGCTGAGACTTTCTTTAGTATTTAGGTAATATATTTAAAGGTGCTTTTAGACTAGGTGCTTTCTCAATTATGCCGTCCAATCGTAGTCAATACAATTAGATTGGCTTAGTATAAAAATATTGATATCCCATATATATCGTAAAAATCTGGAAGAGGGCTCATTTGATCGCAAGCTTAACGTTCTAGTGCCAAATTTAAGGGCTGAAAGTGATCAAAAGGAAGCGAACCGTCCCTTAAATACTGCTTCTCTCTTCAGGTACCCCTTAGCCACCGTGGATTTAGATCAAAAATGGAAAAAAGCCATTTTAACCAAAACAGCTGCATGACACAAAAGATTTGCCTTCAGGGGAAACAAGATCTATGTAGCCCCAGGTACAAAGACCCCAAAATATGCAGATAGACTTTAAAACAGGCGTCGCAGATAAAATTTAATAGAATAGTAATCATGTTACACCCTGTTGAAATCAGAGTCATACAAAATTTTGAATTGAGGGCCCGAAGTAGAAACCACAGGCTGTGACTTGAGAGCCACCCCTCAAATCCCTGATAAGTATGTTGTCATTTTTCTTCATTGAAATAGAAAAAGATTATGCGGTATTTCTCATTATAACCTTAAAAAAAGAACCCCCTACACTTTCGTGAATTTTGTTTTGCTGTGAGTTTATGTTTGGCTGTTTGTTGAGTCAAATGAATGTTTAGTCAAGGGTTGGGTTAAACAGGGGCTGGGGTTCATGAGGGTTGAGTTAAATGAAGACTAAATAGCACTCGGGTTGAGTTGTGTGGGGGTTGAGTTAAACGGGAGTCGAATTTTATGAGGTTTGACTTAAATGGGGGGATGAGTTTCTCAAGGGTTAGCTTAAATGGAGCCGACTTAAAAGAGGGTGAAATTAAACGGGGGTTGATTTAAATGAGGGTTGAGTTGCATGGGGGTTTAATTGAACGGGGTTGAGTCGCACCAGAATTGAGTTGACTGAGATTTGAGTTGTATTGGAATTGAGTTCAATGTGATTGAGTTAAACCGGGTTGAGTTGCACAGCGGTAGAGTTAAATGGGGTTTCAATTAAATAGGCTCAGTTGCACGGGATTCAGTTAAACCAAAGTTTAGTTCCATGGGAACCCTAAATAAAATACAGTTAGATGGATTAGACCAAAGAACCGAGCGTTACGGCAAATAATACCTCTTGAATTATCGCAGCTACCATATGTTCCGCCTCAACAAAATAAACATAATTTCTATTAGAATGCTGAACATTTTAGAACTAAAAAAATTTGTGGAAGCGCTAGGAGAGTATGGTAAAACTGGTATAAAGTCTAGCGAATTGGATAATTTTTATTATTAAGGTGGCGGGACCTACTATCCCTGGATTGAGGCTAAGAACTTCAAAGACCGTTGCCTCCACACTCTAAAACTATTTTCCATTTGTGTTTGGGTGGGGGGGGAGGCAATCATGGATTTGGCCTCCCCACGCTCACCGTATTTCTTGTAACTGTCGGACTTTCCCTTCCTTTACTATGTCCTCCAGTTTGGCAGTAACACCATGAAATATTTCAAGCCAGTGTCTAATCCTAGTAGGAAAATCTTCTATCAGATGTCATCTTATTTCCACAGTAGCCATCTCACACTTTAGCATAATGTGGATTCAGCCCTTAGCGAATTTAATATAATTGATGATGACATAAAGATGAACAAACACCTTTAGATTTAGAGTCCAAAACTAATAAGGTATGTTTTGCCCGCTATTTTGTACTCAAATTACCATTTAACGCTCTTTATAAAAAGCGAAAAGACTTTTCTCAAAATCATCTAATGAAAACGTTGCAGTGCGCGAAAATTAATGCCATCTATCTGGATGGAGTTTTTGCATGATGTTGGATCTTTTTAGATATTTATAACTGTTGTCTTTTTTTCTTTCAGCTTGTCCTTTGAAAAGTTTAAGAGGTAGCTGTGTAAACGTTATTAAATTTTCTTATGTTTTTTTCTGATATTTTCTTGGCAAGCATCCATCGCTCATTAAGAGAGAATAGGAAGCTAATTCGTACTTCTTTGTGAATGTTGTTAATGAAAGGATTTTTTACATATCTTTATGTAGCGTGTATCATTTGTGTACTTTTAAATCAATTCTTATTGCCAAATAAGTATACTAAGGACCAAAATTAAATTTTTTGCTAAAGAAATAAAATGTATAAGTCTAATAGATCTTTTTTTATGCCGAATCTAAAATAAAATCTGACAGTTTTTATTCTGTTAAATGTTCGTATTTTGGATTCAAAAAAAGAAAAGAAAATCGTTTTAATTGTCCAGGATTTCCAAAAGTAACGCAGCTTCTTATATCGATTTCCAAAACTTAATGGTTTAACTATATAATTAAATAATTATAATAATTTGCATATAATAGTTATATTATATGCATATTGCTAATAATTTTATGCAAATAATTGCAAATAATTATATATTATATGCAATAATTGCTAATAATTATTGCATGTTGCAATAATTATATAATTTTCTATAATTACTTAAACAAATATTTTCTTATGGAAGTAAAGAGCAAAGGTGAAACTTAAACGAACAAAAATTATTACTTCATAGTCTATGCAACATGTATCTACAATATTGAATCACTAAACTGACTCGTGATATTTCTCTACATCTATAGAATTCCGAAAAACTATTGCTTTACTGAAAACTGATCTTACTTGAGGTTTTTAGAGAATAAAAATTGTACACTAAAATGTAAAGTTTCATTTTCACTCTTTACTTCCATTAGATTTTTTTTAATTGATACTATGAATATTGAAACGAAATAATAGTTATATCTCCTTAATGGGCTACAAACGGTTCTCACTAGGTAGTTAAAAAACCGCATTTTTAGACTTTTGGTTACTATGGGCCGAGGTTTGCTCTTTACTAGATTGTGACTATCGCTACAAGTATGATCAACAATTTGTGCGATGAATTTTCTCATGTGGTTTGTTGAAATTTATGGGTGTTTCCAATGGCAAAACTTAATGTGCGACTATAGAATGAGCGATAATGAGCTACATTTTAGCTCATAATGAGCTACATTTTTTTTTGAAAAAGAAATCAATGATTTATGGGCAGTCATTAAGACATAAAATTTTCCATTTAATAAAAGTTTACCAAGATGATGGGTTATATCCAAGATTATTACCTTAAATTACATTAAACCGCATCTTCTAGCGACTAAGGTTGAAGAACCTGTAGATGTTGCCAGGTACGCTGAATCGATAATGTTCATGTCACTCTTCGTGAGTGGATCATCACTTACATATATAGAGGACGGTTAACACAGTTCATAACAACGGTTAACATAGCAACAGGACAGTTAACAC
>JAQQPU010005196.1:36688-48497 GCA_029168905.1 Artemia sp. Kazakhstan ARC1039 | reverse complement strand
TTGGCTCACCGTACATGAATAATTAAAATGAAATTTGCATACTAATTTTACTTTTTTGGCTAAATGGCTTTCGCGTACTTTTGATCTGACGTAACTTACGAATTAACTTACGTAACCCTTAGTCAATACCTCGCTCTTTACGCCAAACTTCAAATTTTCTTCCAGTTTTCTAAGAATGGCCCCTTAACCACAAATGCCGTTAATTAGAATAAATAGCTCTGATGAAACTAAAAAAAAAAAAAAAAATAGCGCAAAGAGCGAGGTAATGACTAGGGGGCGAACCCAATCATGTACGTATTAATTTCTGTTAGTTTTAAGTTTTGGTGTTGTTCCTTACTTTCAGTTGAAAAAGCGCATTTTTATTTAATTTATTATTGTTTTTTAAATAATGCTGGGAATCCGACGCCCCCTTCATAGCAATGTCCCTTCCTCTGCGGAAAGCTCCTCCCACGTAAAACCCGACCCCCTCCCCAACTACCAGAAAAATTTGCTCTGAAAACTTTTGTATACTTCCCAATAACCTATATTATATGTAAACATTGTACATAGTTCATAACTTGCAGACCGTCCCCCGGAGACTGTGGGGGTCATCCTCAAAGACATAGTTATTGTATTTTTCGAACATGCTGAACAAAATGGCTGTCTAAAAATTATGATCCGGTGACTTTGGGAAAAAAGTGAGCGTGGGAGGGGCCTTAGTTGCCCTCCATTCTTTTTGGTCACTGAAAAAGGGCACTAGAACTTTTAATTTCCGTTCTGAATAAGAAAATCCATCAGTTTTCTGGTCTGCCCTAAGAAAATGTAAGGATGCCAAGGATAAAGAAAAATACAAGGATCTTTGTGATTTTATGCTAACGTTATGTGGCCTGCCACACTCTTCAGCGGCTGCTGGAAGACAGTTTACGCTACTTGGTAACATCAAAACCAAATTACGGAATGGTCTACTAATGCAAACGACTAGTTGTTTAATGCATGTCAAGCAACTAATTTGGCGTTCTGGAACGTTGCTGGAATCCTGGATTATACATTTTGAAATGCGCAAGATATACTCCGATTGGTAAATAGCTAGCAAAGGAAGAAATAAGACTGACTCTCATGCTGAACATAATTTTCAAGATGAATTCTCGCTAGAAGACTAATCTTAAGTTCCCACAAATTATTTTTAGTGTTTACTTGTTTTTATGAGTTTTGTGCTTGTATTAAATGTTTTTTTTCGTTTTCAATATATTTGATGTTGACTGGCCGCTTTAAAAGATGTTTCCAAAGCGTCTTTTGGTCAATATCCCAATTGATAAGAAAAATAGCCTCTAGGTTCTTGCCATTTGGTCCAAAATTATGAACCTGTTTGGTGGTCACATTATCAGTAGTTCTTCAGGCTAAATGGGAGAGCGTCGCAGAAAAAATGCAAATAAGCCCACAACGGAGAAGGACGTAACTGAAACTACAGCAAATCGAGTGTGCCTTTTGCTTATTTGAGATCTGTCATGACACCCAAATCATTCATTCAATGACTACTGCAAAGGCTTTTTGTGATTTGGGTTGCTATTGCATTAAGCCCAAAGTTTCTATTATTGTCTTTACGGTTAGATAAGGATCAACGCATGTATAATCATCCGAAAAACGCCCTCTTTGGCTTTGCTGAAATTTCTTGTTTTTTTTCCGAAGTTCGATATACTTTAGTAAACTGTCACACCATGGAGGAGTTCTGGAAGTATTTTTCCCGAACTGCTGTGCCAAAGCGGAAACTGCTACGCAGTTTGGACTTAACATACTAAAAAAAGCAACTGTTTAAATGTTGAAAATGAGTTCAATAGTGCTTCAAAGTACAGGAGTGGCTTTTAACCTTTGGGTATATCTTTCAGGTGCCTGACTCAGCACCCGAACAATCCATTGCCGTCGCTTTGGGTCCTTCGAAGGACGTGGTGGTCGGTCAGACCGAGCTAGTAAAAAACGAGACGGCTCAAAGAGACACTGCGCCTGTCACTGCTCAAGAGGCACAATCTGGACGAGATACGACTCAAGATGAAGAGCACCATCGTTCAAGTGGTCCTACTGATATTTCTTCATCCTCCCACGACCATCCATGTCAACCACAGCTGCTACGGTACCCTGCACAGGTTTCAGCAAACGGCAAGCTAAGACGGTCATTTAATATTTCGTATTATGGAAAGCATCCTTGGCTTGAGTACTCAGTTAAGGAAAATTTGGTTTTCTGTTTCTGCTGCACACACTTTGGAGGCACGTCAACCCTTCGCGGACAGAGATACGGGGCGAGGCCTTTCATCGAGACCGGCGTTAGAAGATGGAAGGACAGCTAAAGCGTTCTAGAAGAGCATGCGAAAAGTGACCGCCACAGGGACAGTGCAGTTTCGTGGACGAAGTTCAATGCTATACAAGCCAAGGAGATGCATCCCATCGCATCTGTTTTGTCAACGGACAGGAATAAGGAGATGAATGAAAACAGAGAACACATAAAGGCTTTACTGAAAATAACGGCCCTACTGGGGCGACTGGGTACAGCCTTTCGCGGCCACGATGAGACTGAATCTTCGGCAAACAAAGGACATTTCGTCGAAACTTGCAATCTTCTCGCCGAGTATTCTCCCACGCTTTTCAACAAGCTACAAAGACGATACGGCCACTACACGTCCCACGAATACTAGAATGATCTAATTTCAGTTATCGGATCTAGGTTTCAGTCTAAAATAGTGCAAGAAGTTAGGCGTGCCAAATACTTTGCTGGTCCTGACGACGAGACAAAAGATAATTCGAAGAAAGAACAGCTCGCCATTCTTCTGAGGTACTTCGACGAGGGAAAAGTACGAGACAGACCAATAGGATGCCACCATATGAAAAGCCTGGATGCTGAGAGTTTAGCCAGCTTCATTCACGACACAGTGGCGAAACTTGGTCTCGACTTGAACTATTGTGTTGCTCAGTGCTACGACGGAGCAAGCGTGATGAGCGGGCACTTCTTTGGTGTTCAAGCGCGACTGAGAGCGAAAGCGCCACAAGCAATATACATTCATTGCCATGCGCATAGACTAAACTTGGTCATTGCAAACTGCGTTGAAGGTGTTGGGACTGTTGGCTCATTTTTTTCGTTAGTCAAAAATCTGTACACGTTCATTTCCAACAGCAACACCAGACATCAGATTTTGTCGAGTCCCAAAAGGCTACTCAACTGCCAGTCCTGGAATTAGAAAGGAGTGCTGCAACAAGATGGTCATACTGGTATCGATCAATATCGAAGATAAGACTCCGATATGAATGTGTTCTGGCTGTACTGTCTGCAGTCAGCGAGGGAGCTGATAGTGAAGCTCGAGCAGAAGCAGCTGGGCTCCAGAGAAAAATGGAATCTTTCACAGTTATATTCCAGTTGCTCTATATGGAAGCAATTCTGAGGACGACAAACTCCCTTTCTGAGCAGCTTCAGGCAGTTGGTCTGGTAATATCTAGGTCCCGCACCTTGATTCAAGCAACAAGGAAGGAAATAGCTGAACTGCGCCCTGACGCTTCATTTGCATTGCTTTTGGAGAAGGCAAAAGAGTTTGCTGAAGGTTTTGAAATTGAAGTACCTGACGTGAAAGGACACGGGACCGGATCCTCCTCTGCGGGTCAGAACGGGCGACCTAGAAGAACCCAAAAAATTATCAAACACCTGAAAGAATTCATGACCGCTTCGACGTTAGGAAAAAACTTTGTTGAATCCGACAATAGAGCTCCAACTCTAGCGGAAGAACTGAAAAGAGAATACCTGGAGACTGTAGATCGTCTGATTGCGGAATTCGACAGACGGTTTACAGATAACCTTCCAGTGCTCAGTACACTCGAAGCTCTGGACCCCAGCTCTACCAAGTTCATGGATGCAGGGCTCCTCAAGCAATTCTCTGAACTTTATTCTGAAATGGACATTGACCAGATTCTTCTTGAGGCCCAAGCTGGTATTGCCAAGCGGTTTTTGCTCGAGGAGGAGGCAAAGCCGAAGAACTTTATGGACGTCATCCATAATATCGAGACGCTTCCAGTGGCCTATTCAGAAATTATCAAAGTTCTTCATATTGCTGTCACACTTCCTGCCACGACAGCCAGCAATGAACGCTTGTTTTTTGGGCTGGAAATAGTGAAGAACTATCAGCGCTCCACCACAGGAGACGATCGTCTTAGTCACCTGCTTTTGATCTTTGCAGAGAAGGATTTAGTTAAAAACTTAGATTTCGACCAGCTTGTTGACGACTTTGCGAAGATGAAACCACGACGGTTCCCCTTGTTGCCTTGAGTGTTCACTGATCTGTTTCAAAATTTTCTTGTATTTTTTGATTTTGTAAATATACTTGATCGAGCAAAGTTTTGCATCGTCATAGCCGGAGCGTGACTTCGACTTGGAAGTATTTACTGTAAGCAGCGAGCTGAAGAATTCGGCTACAGAATATACTTTAGTCAAAGCGTGAGTTTCTACAGAGGTTCGGCTTTCGTCAAGTTATAGGTTCGGAAAAGTGGAAGATTCCCAAACGGCTGTTTTTTTAACATCGCACATACCTTTTCCGCTTTCTTCAGATATCTGGCCTTTTCCGAACCTATGGCATAAGAGCGAAAGAGGGAAAGGCAAAGCAATTGAGACAATTTCCTTAATTTTTACGGTAACTCCCACGGAAGGCAGTTTTTTTTCGGATAAAGCTAGAGGCAATTTTTTTTGTTATACAAGCCTGCTTTGGGGCTCATGTCGATTGCTGGCCCACCCTAAGGTTTGGCTGAAATGGCGCCTCTGGGACTAGTGCCCTTTTTTATTAGTTTAAAGTGATCAGAGGGCAAATGACCACCCACGCCCATCATTTCCCCAAACACTTACAATCAAAATTTAAGATAGCTATTTTATTCAACGTATTTGAAAGGTCTGGAAATTATGTCTTCTGAGGATAAAAAAATCCTCTCAGCCCTCAGGACAAGGGTTGTAAGTTGTGCTTTTGGGGTATATAAGGTTTTTATACGTGGTCATACGTATAAGGTCATACGTGGTCATACTTTTTATAAGGTTTTAGACGTGGTCATATAAACTTCGGAGGGGACTTATTGGACTGGTATTCAGATGTTCTAGTGTTCTTTTTAAGAGTCAAAGCGATCGGAGGACATCCACCCCTCCCCCCGAAAATTAATGGCATTAAATTCAAACTTTTAGGGGACGTATAGGAGGAGTTCCAATCAAACGATGTATATGCATGCAGGTATTAAAAAGGTATATAAGCACTATATGGCATATAAAGACATAGGCAGCGATGCTCTATCATAGCTAGTAACATCTTTGATATTTTAAAGGAGCTAATTTTATTGAAAATTAAAAGTTCTAGTTCCCTCTTAAGATATAAAAATCTACCTCTATTTTTACACAAAACTTCCAGGGTTGGTACCACCTTCCAGAGTCCTGGGTCAAGATATTGCTGATATGCCCTTTTGACAACCTGCATACGGATGGCAGGTTGTCATCCTTACAACAGATATATTCTCTGAATATTTCACCTTCATTTCACCTAGCTCAAGGTCTTCTTGATAAAGTAAAAGATTGGTGCTGGTCAAATGGTATGACTATTAACAGCCAAAAAAGTGCCATTGTACACTTCAGGACCCCTTATCGTATGAGAGACGTAAGGGAGCCAATCATCCTGACTTATGGGAATGATATTATACCGTAAGCTACTATAGTAAAATTTCTTGGTGTGTATCTTGACTGTTTTCTTTCTTTTAAACCCCATATAACTCATACCCGCTCCCATGTCCTCCGCCAATCTTCATTGTTACACAGGGTAAAATCATTTCTCCCCCCTCTCCAGATGTTATGGTTTCTCTTTATTATGCTTTTAGTTTTCCTTAGCTTTCTTATTGCTGTTCTGTCTGGGGTAGTACTGATTAATCTCTTCTCTGCTCACTTCTAAGAGCCCAAAATTGGGCAGTGAAGGCTACTTTTCTTCTACCTCGGTTTTGCCCTTCCCTTGATCTTTATAATGATACTGGAATAGCTCCGCTGGATCGTATTGTGGGTTAAAGTTACCTTTATTTAGCGCATTCTGCTTATTTAGGTACACTTCCACCGTCTCTGCGGCAGTTTTTCTTACTGTCAGGCTCAGGTAGGTACTCTTCTTTTTTACGTAGCTCTTATCGCAGATTTATTTTACCTAAACAATCATCAACAGCAGGTCAGAGGTCTCCTGTTTATCAATCAATTCTACTACGGAACTCCATCCCTCCTGATGTCCCTCTATCTCTTTCTGCAAAGGCAGTTTCTCACCGGGTCTTTCCAGTTTAGTATTTTTTCTCCCTCTTTTCGTTTTTTTTTTAAATTCTATCCTAATTTTTAATCTCTTTTCTTCATTTAATTGTTTTTCAGTTATATGTTAAATTTTCTTCTAAATCCCCATTTTCATAAATGTCCTTGTCTTTTTTTTTTTTTTTTTTTTTTTTTTTTTTTTTTTTTTTTTTTTTTTTATGTGGTTGTATATGTCTGTGCTTTTTTAATGTGCTTTATAATAGTGTTTTATTTTGTTTTGTTGCCCCTTTACAAGCTAAGCTTCTTGGGCGTGCATAAATCTTACGTTTTGTAATTGTTTTGTTTTAGTATCAATAAATTGATTGATTGATTGACTGATTGTTAAAAATTGCTGAAAAAGTTTCTCCGGCATATAAATAGCTATAAATTATAAAATTAAAATCGGAAAGATTCAAAATAATTATTTTCTTTTTCCCTGAAAAAGACTATGTCAATATAAAACGAACAGAAATTAATTTAAAAAACCTTTTCCACAAAATAAGTTATTCGAAAAAAAAGTAAAGAACTCCATTAAACCAAAAATAGACAAAAATAGAATCAAATAATCTACCATGAATACAACTACCAAAAATCAGTATCAATAAATAAATGAAACCCAAAACGAACAGAAATTAAAATAAATAACAGAGTCAAACTCAAAACGAGCAGAAATTAATATGAGTAGTATTCAAATCCCCTATGCTTTCTTAAAGCAAGAATATAATTTGTACTTTACTGAAAAAATTCTTTTAAATGTTTTGACTTTTATAACTTTAAGAAATCAAAAATTTATTACGGTTTTAAGGAATAAATATCAGCATATGTATGCTAAACTGACAATGCAAATTGAATTGTTTTCTGTAAAGTACAGATTACATTCTTTCTTTTAGTTGTATACTTGGTAGATTATTTGATTCTATTTTTTTTCATTTTTTATTTAATGGAGTTCTTTACTTTTTTGAAAAACTTATTTTGTGGATAAACTTTTTTTAATTAATAATATGAAAAACTTTATAAATCTGGAAACTATGAGGTGCTTTAAAGGCACTTTGTACGCATGCATGTGTGGTCATCTAAATTGACATCTGCAATTGTCCTTCTAATTATAGAATAAGTTGTATATTTTTATAGATTATTCTATACTGATGCATAAACAGTGTTCAATTAAAAAATCGCAAATTATTTGTCTATTTTTGCTGTATATTTTTAATATGCTCGTAACAAGCTCTTCAAGTGGGCTGGCTTTTAAATTTAGTTTTCAAATTAGAGTATTCTTTAAGTCATGAGCAGCTGGAAGCTAAAGAGATAATTAAAAAGACATCAAGCTCATTTCCTTTAGATAGAAACAGAAAGTAATTTTTATTGTTGTTTAAAGGTTCCAGAAGTTACTTTTTCCAGTTGACAAAAGTCATATTCGCTAAAAAAAAAAGTATTATCTAAATAAAGTACATAATTCCTATAAAGAACATAGATGCGGGATAAAAAAAAATGTCGGTAAATATATTATAAATAGAATCGTTTCTTCAGTCTGACATATCCTGCTGATGTTTAAACCAAACAAGAAAAAATAGTTTCATGGTCATTATCTGAATCATTTTTTTTTTCTTTATTAAACGCCGTCATGACGATTGATAAAAAAAATTTCCTATCCACAAAGGATTCGCACCACACATGTGGTACTGGACGGTTTTAGAAGCTCTTTTGATATTTATTTTTAGTCTCGTAGAAAAAGGGAAGGGGAATCAATCAGTTTCTCCCCTAATGGAATTACAAGATAAGTTTCCTTATATTGTTTTGTCGTTTCTACGTTGTCTGTCTATTCTTATCCCCCATTCCCTCCCCCTTTTGTTATCTCCCTCTTTGTGCTATTTCCTTTCATCACTTAATCCCCTTCTACCTTTTACATCGTCTTATCCCTTTACTACTTAATATATTAAAACACTTATGAGCTGAGAAGCTCAGTCTAAAGGCCATTAAACCCCCTACACTCTTTGTATTAAAAGATTTTTTAAAGGCTCTAGAATGACTATCAATTTCTAGAGTTCAAAATAATTATTAAAGTCACCTTTCGCTTGGGAATCATTTCGTTCTACATAAATTTTAGCTCTTTTGAAATTGTGCATCAATCTTTAGTTTGATCTTGATTTGTGTAATGGGCAGAGGTTTATTTTGAAATATAATTTGAGCCTAAACTATAAAGCTATTTTGACCAATCTATCACGAATGTCATGGCAGTTACAACCTTCTAAAGAGCAATATATGACCTGTGTCAAATGAAATTTGGATATTTTGATTCTAGCATGTACACATAAAACTATTTCCTGGACGTTTCAGATTGAGATTCAGTAATAATTATTGCTATGAGCTGTTTCATTGCGTTTTGAAGTGGAAACAAAATTCGCCCATTTTCAAAAAAGGGGAAAAGAAAACTATGGAGCTGATTAGAAGCTTTTTTTGTTTGTGGTATTTAAAAGTGCTTTTCAAACCTCAACATTTCAAACCTCGTGTTTTATCGGAGGTAGAACCTGAATAACCGTTTTATCTTTAGCCTTTTCGCTCTTGGTTTTTCTTACTAGCAATTAAAAGTAGAATTATGTAAACGTTTTGGTTAAAATATTACATATATGCAACATTTTGAACAACATTTCACCGAAAATTCTGAAAACAGAGGTGCTATTTTAGAAAAAACACTTATCTTAGAAATGGTTGGGGTTGAAAATCACAAGTTACATTTTGCTCTAATTTGTATTTTTAAGAAATACCTTTTGAACTAATTAGTTTTATTTGAATTAACAAATGGGCAGAGGTCAAACGCATTGGCAGAAATGAACCTTAATTTATCTGACTTCAGTAAATTATCGTAAATAGTTGTTTAGAATTTTCATTTGCTGTAAGTAAAATTGCTGATTATTTAGTTTTGAACTCGGTATGCTCAGCCAGAGTCGACCCAGTTCCAGATGGGTACTTGGAGAATTCTGGGGGAAAACACGAGATGAGTCGGAGGATTTGTCCCCAACCATGCATATCACTCCCAGCTTAAGCCATAAAATCAAGAGATCGGTACCTGCGCTACGCAGATTATTGTCTGCATGCAAAAAGTTTTAAGTTTAAGTAATTAAAATCAGTGATTCTAAACTTTTTTTTTATTTAACTTAACTTAGTCTCTATTGCAAATTGAGCTTAGATTGCTGTTGCAAGCAATCAATAAGAATCAATAATTTAATAACCCCGTTTTAATATTTTATGCTTAGCTTTTATCGTGATCCTCAATGCAATTTGATATTATATTAATGTTTTTGCATTGTAATGAATCGATTCTAGCGCCATCTATTATCCTGATTTAGCTACCAGTTTTGAAAAGAACGTTTTTAGCAATATTTCTGTTGGCCATATGGGCAATTTTGAACTAGGAAACTTTAACCTACAATTATTTACGTTAAAAACTGGAATGATTATAAGAAAAGGAAATACCAATTGTTTCCCAACCGATGCGTTAATGAAGCACCTAAACCAACAAATCATTTCTTATAATAAATAATTATTTCTTTAATGACTTTGAAACGTTGCATTTTTTATTTATAAAAATGAGGATTATTAAGACAATGCAAATATTCATTTCACTACCCTTGTACTAGCTAAAGAGCTCTTTATTTATTTATTTATTGGTTGTTTTTGGAGATATTGACGTTGAAACTGAAAAGAATCTTTAAAAACTCACAAACAACAACAAAATTAGGATTTTAGCATAAAAAGACAAAAAAAGGCACTACCATAGAAAAACTCTAATAACAGTAAAGCTCAAGTAAAGTTTTTCCAATCCATACAGAGCTTCTGATGTCAAAAATTATGCGCCACTGGAAATACCACTTTAAAGACTCGCAGCAGCATAAAGGTAGACAATATCAACCCATAGATGGGTTCTCTTTTAGGGCCCGACCCGGTTAAATTAGAACACCACCTAAGAAAACTCCAAATGTTTGGTATTTGGATTTCTCAAAATCAAAAAATATATTATAAGATTGCTTACACACGAAATTTTCTTCTTTTGTTAATTTTTTGTAAGAGTTAGGACTTTAAATAACAAGTATCTTAAATATATTGTATATTTTTTAAAATGGATTAGCAATAATTCAAATTGTCTGAATTATTCTATGATAAAGTTAGGATATCATAGTATATCCAACTAGTTTGGAGGTCGTAGGATATCCAAGCTAGGATATCATAGTAAATTATAAAAATACAATAAGCTGGAATATATATGACTGCATAACTAAAGCCATTAAACCTGTTAGGGTTTTCCAAAGTTTTTTTTTCTGTAAAAAAAACTCTATTGTATAGTTTGAAAAAAATTGACTTTGTTTTACCTTTTTGATCTTAACTAGCTAAGTAATCCAGATATTCCCAGAAGCAATATTCCCATTTATAATGGTTAAATTAGTATTTTAACTTGAAACTATCATTTCTTGGAATCGAAGAGCCGCACCTATGAGCCCTTCCTTTATTTCTATGGAGGCGATCCTTAGGAATAACTTTGGGGTAATTACGTTTCGTTAGTAGGTCTTTAAATTTCTTAGATTTTAGGGTTTTTTATTTCTTAGAATTTAAGCTATTTAGCTTAAAACGTGAATTTCAAAATTTAAAGATGGGACAAGTATATTGAGAATTTCAGAGATTATATAAATGAATATTATTAGAAAAGATTTATGGCGATCTAAAAAGATGAAAATATTTCAGACGTGTGGTGGAAAAAAGCCAAATATATCAAACAGTTCGTGGTAACGGACTGTAAGTAAGGAGTGACCCAGCTCAATAGTAACCGAAACTCTAAAAAACGGAATTTTGATACAAACAGATACATTAAAAGAATCAGATTTTAATTTTGATTTCAAATATATAAGTTTCATCAAGTTTAGTCATACCCATCAAAAGTTACGCGCCTGAGAAAATTTGGCTGATTTTAGAAAAAAAAGGGGGAAAGACCCCTAAAAGTTATAGAACCTTAATTAAAATCACACCATCATATTCAACGTATCAGAGAACCCTACTGTAGAGGTTTCAAGCACCTATCTACAAAAATGTGGAATTTTGTATTTTTTGCCAGAAGAAAGATCACGGATGCGTGTTTATTTTATTTATTTATTTATTTTTTCCCCCAGGGGTTATCGTATAGACCCAGTGGTCCTAGAATATCGTGGGAGGGCTCATTGGAACGGAAATTAAAAGTTCTAGTGCCCTTTTTAAGTGAAAAAAAAATGGAGGGCAACTAGGCCCCCTCCCACGCTCATTTTTTTCCCAAAGTCAGCCGATCAAAATTTTGAGATAGCCATTTTGTTCAGCATGGTCAAAAATATGATAACTATGTCTTTTAGGATGACTTAATCCCCCGAAGTCCCCGGGGGGAGGGCTGAAAGTTATGAACTTTACCCATTATTGGGAAGTATACAGACGTTTCAGGGGGGATTTTTTATGGTAGGTGGGGGGGGGGGGTTGGGGTTTATATGGGAGGATCTT
>JAQQPU010005196.1:10233-26258 GCA_029168905.1 Artemia sp. Kazakhstan ARC1039 | reverse complement strand
CCCCCCCCCCCCCGAAAAAAATCCTGGATCCGCCCTTGATGTCTCTGTCTCCCACTATGCCTGTGCATCCGAGTGGCTGTTTGCTTGTCTCTCTTACTATGCCTGCGTGTCTGAACGGGTGTTTGCATATTTCCGTGTCTGTCTTTGTCTGTTTGTCTGTCTGACTCTGTGTGTTTAAGATGGGTTTTTTTCTCTCTCTCTCTCTCTCGATATGCCTCTGTGTCTGAATGGGTGTTTGTCTGTCTCTCTGTTACTTTCCTTACATCTCTGAATTTTTAATAAACATTCTAAATGTTTGATTTGCTAGCGTATCCTAAAATTAATGGAGACATAACAAAGTAATGCATAACATATTTTTATTGAAATAATGGTATGTAGTATATTATTATAAAAAAAAATGCCTTTAGTTTATTCCATAAAATGCTTCACTTGTTTTCTCTTGACATGTCAGTTATTCCATTATTTGTGTCATACATGAGTTTTAAAATGGATTCAGTTACAACCATCACAAATTTCATCATTGGTATTATTGGGCTCATAGACAGTAGCCCCGTCGTTATGTTTTCTGCCAATGCCATTTTTGTTTTGCTTCCAATTTCACTGTCTATTACCACATTATTTTTACATGTTTTGTAGTTTTTGCACATAGACATGATATGCATTATTACACTAGTGCAGCAGTATGCCTTTCTTTTCCCCTTTGCTTTCATTTGAATGCTAATACCGGAAAGACAAAGATAGGATCTATCAAAGGGTAACAAGGTACCAGAATTATAAGAAAGAAGTTGGCCCTCGTCCTCAAGTATTAATTTCAGACTTGCATTATCTTTGAGCACTAGCTTCTCTGGAAATGTCACCATCGAATATCCGCTATCAACAATGTTGAATTTTTTCGATACTCCAAAGGAATTTAATCTCTCACTGTCATGACAACACACACATACATTTCCAATATGATATCCATTAATATTTGTCTCAGTTTTATAATATCTATCCTTGTCAGCATTCAACGCAACAGTAACTTTATCATGTATACATACTTTCTTCGAATATTTCATCTTCACTTTTTTTTAATATGATGTAGTGTTTATCCTAATATGGTGTAATTGTTTGAGAAATTTATTGCGCAAATAAGTTGTTACGATGTAGTGAAGCTTAACATCAGTTTACCAACGTCCCTGAAACAATACATTATTTGCCTTAGAAATTATTTCTAAGGATGTAAAATTTTCAACAAATTGTTGACTCAGTCGAATAACGTGTTGTTCTTTTACCATAGGAAATCATTGGTCTCACGTTCGATTCCCACATCAAACACAAATTTCATAAAATCAATGGAAAACTCCTTAGAAGCTAAAAAATGTATCGTATACTATAACTATAGTTAACAATAACGCCATCTATGACTTTGGTTGTGAGGTCGGCAGAATTGGGGGAATCACCGTTAAACGTTTTTCTTAATCTTAACCCACTGAAGATTTGCTCAGGACCATTGCATTACAAAAATGGTTCCTGGCCGGTTGCAGTCATAATCATTAATCAATAATCGTCTCAATACCATTAGAGTACAAAAAGATCTCTTCCAGTTTTATATTGGAATCCATATCAAAACTTGGTTTCTTAGACATCATGTCACGTCGAACTATTACATAACCTACTTAAATTATTGCATAACATACTTGCCAAACGAAACTCAGATAATAATGCTTCCAGATATTTCCCTATCGTCCCGGAAGTTGAGATAACATCATGTGTGTTGTCGGAATGATGGTTTACCTCTGCGCTTGGAATGATGGGTTAAGTTTTTCGTCAGAATGATTGGCTATTTGTGTTGTCGGAATGATTGGCTACATGCGTCGTAGAAGTGATGGGTTATTTGTGTCGTCGGAATGATTGGCTATGTGTGTCGTCGGAGTAAATTGACCCAATTCTACTGGTGTCAAATATATTGGTTTTTTGTATTAAAAATTAAATTAAACAAATTGAATGAAAATTTTTTATTTGATTTTTTTTAAGCTTAGTTTTAATGTTTTACTCTGAAAAAACTACTTTGACATTACGTTACTTTTTAAAAACACTGAGTCTAAAGCCATTAAATATTTCGGTGTTTGAGAATCAAGTTCAAAACTGTCGATATGTTAAAAAATATTCGTTCAACGCTTCGGCATTGCTCAGCAGAACTGAATGCTGAGAGTTTATATCTTAGTTTTTGTAAGTAGACTATTGTTTTACGTATTTTTTGTAATTACTTACTTTTTTCATTTTTTTTCATTTTAAATTTAATTGGCATAATTTTTAACTTGCTTTTAGAAAAATATTTGTATCTAAGCTTCATTAAATAAAAAAAAGAACAAGCTTTTTCAACTGAATGTAAGGAGTAACATTAAAACTTAAAATGAACAGAAATTTTTGCGTATGTGACGGGGGTTGCCCCTGCTCAGCGCCTCGCTCTTCACGCTACAGTTTTCGGCACTTTTAAAAAAGTTTATTATTGTTCTAATTAAACGACTTTTGTGTTCAGGAGTCGTTTTTAAAGAACTGGGACACGATTTAAACTTTAGCGAAAAGAGCAAGCTGTTGAGGAGGGGGCAACCCCATCATAACGCAATAATTTCTGCTCGTTTTAAGTTTTAATGTTGCTCCTTACTTTCATTTGAAAAAACTTGTTTTTTTTATTTGTTTTCGGATCGCCATTTAAATAACGCCAAGATACCTGGATCCTCCTCTACGGAAAAATCCCCCTCCCCACAGAAATATCATCTGGACGATTCAATCTTGATGAAAATTTTCCCCGAATAAAACCCCTTAACATTTCCACGCGTAAAATTGAATCGGTAGAGATTAAGCAAGACATATAAAGAAATTTCGTATAGAAATTTTAGCAAATTCACCAAGCGTAAAATTTTCCATGAAAAATTAACCTCCTGGGAAATTCCCTTTCCTTGGAATATTCTCCGCTTGCAAAATCCTCCCAGCAGAAAATTCCCCCCCCCCTCCCCAACCGAAAAATGTATGCATACTTCCCAATAAAAAATACTATACGTAAGCAATGGGGAAATTTTATAACTTAAAAACCTTGCCCCTGGGGCCATAGGGGATCATTTTATCTCCAAATACATGGTTATTGGACCTTTCAACTAGGCTGAACAAGAAAGGTTGTCTCAAAATTTTCATCGGACGATTTTAGGGAAAAAGTGGCGTAGGAGGGGCCCTAGTTACCCTCCGATTTTTTGGTTACTTAAAAAGGGCACTAGAACTTTTTATTTCCGTTTTAATGAGCTCTCTACCGACGTTCTAGGCCCACTGGGTCGATAAAATCACCCTTGGAAAAAAAAACACGCATCATTGATCTTTCTTCTGGCAAAGAACTACAAAATTCCACATTTTTGCAGATATGAGCTTGAAAACTCTAAAATAGGATTCTTTGATACGCTAAATCTGATGGTGCACTTTTCATTAAAATTCTATGACTTCAATGGGTCTTTCCGCCTTTTTTCGAAAATAAGATAAATTTTCTCAGGCTCGTAGCTTTTGATGGGTAAGACTAAACTTAATGAAACTTATATATTTGGAATCATTATAATAAGCCAATTCTTTTGATATATCTAATGGTATCAAAATTCCATTTTTTAGCCTTTCGGTTACTATTGAGCCGGGTCGCTCCTTACTTACAGTTCGTTACCACGAACTATTTGATTACCCATCAAAATCCAAACAGAGATCATTGAAATATTGATCGTTTTTTCTGCGTTACCAAAAGTATTGTTTTCATAAAAATTTACAGTTTCATGAAATGTAATTAAACAAATAGAAAAGGTTTTTCAACTAAATAAAGAACAAGTTTAAAACTTAAAACAAATATAAATTACTCTGTATACAAAGGGGAATGTCCCCTTCTCAACAATTTGCTCACTCAACAAAAGTTTTTAGTGCTTTGAAAAATCTTTCTTTTCCAATTGCAAATTTTCTTTAAAAGTCTGGACAAAAGCCAAATTTCAGTGAAGAGTAAGAAGCTAACGAGGAGACATCCCCCTTTATATAAAGAATAATCTGTTTAAATAGGTTTCAAATCTGTTCCTTGCTTTCAGTTGAAAAGCTCTATTTTTAATAAACTTCTCATTGTTTTCCAAATCATTCCCAGGCCTAAAAAGATGTAATTTGAGGTACCGGTCCCTTAAATCCCTGGTTAATTGCTTTTAAAAAATGTAACTCAGTAATTGAACGTTGATTAGTACCGTCCTAAGTTTAAAGTTGCAATTTAAATTTGGATAAAATTTAAATATACTTAAAAATTTGTCGAATAATAGTAATTTTGGTAAAAAGCCCTTGTTAATATTACTACTATAGAATTACGGTTGGATGACAAGGAGTATTATTGTTTGTATGGATTGAAATTCTGTGAGGCTTTTGATCTTCTTCATAACTGAAGCCATCATAACCTCTACCATGGGATTTTCTTATCGAAAAATACATTACATCCATTTGTTTAAATACACAGAAGAACTTCATATAAATAGAAAAAGAAAATTATTACTGTTTAAAATTGCTAAAAACTAAGTTTCTAGCAGTATTTGCCATCCCAAAGAGATTTCATGGCGGGACTTTTGATGGCCCGCCTTGCCCTTTCCATCTATATCCTGGTAGATATGGGAATGTAACTTTTTAGCTGTATAAAGAAACAGTTTAATTAATTCCTACTCCCCCCTACCTCTTTCGACAGTTTATCTGAAGCCTCATGAAGAGTAAGCAGTTTGTCCATTAAAATGTACTTTTCTTTAATCTACCCTACCCCACCTAAACAATAACCTCCCCTCTCCCTCATTATAGCCACTACGCAATTACAGATCACCAGACGTAACCTAATCTTATTACGAATAAAGCGAGTCAACTTGGTTGAATCCAGTACTGTCACCGTGGGGCATTACTTCTTTTGCAACAGGCCTAAAATATAGTTATTGACACATTTAAATCAATTAGCTTCTTGGGATTCTAAATTGATTGCAAATTCGTCCTCTTTGGGGTGAAGTCGTAGCTTGGTGCCTTAAATGCCAGAAAAGAATATTTTCCTCTGGCCCAATCTGTATGGTCACTTAAAAAATAGATTTAAATTTACGTTTGAATGAGCGCCCTTCCAATTATCTAGGACCTTCGGTTTGATAAAATCAACCCACGGGAAAAACAAAACGATCTAACATGCATCAACGATGTTCCTTCTGAAAAAAAATGCGAAATTCCACATTTTGAAGATAGTACCTTGAAAGCTCCACGGTAGGGTTCTCTGATATGATGTATCTAATAACGGAATTTGCGATAAGATCGCTGGCATTTTTGGGGGTGTTTCCCCCTTTTTAAAAATCAGGTGAATTTTCTCAGATTTTTGGTTTTGGGTTGGTGACAATAAACTGAAAGAATTTTATATATTTAGAATCAGCATATAAAGCAATTTTCATGAGAATTATATTTTTAGTTTTGGTGAATATTGGCCCAAATTACTTTTTACTTCCAGTTTTTTATCACAAACTATATGATAAGGTTCTCTTGTGACGAATCACCCCCGGGAAAACAAAACAAACTAACATGCATCGACGGTGTTTCTTCTGAAAAAAAGCGACATTTTACATTTTGAAGATTGGAGCTGGAAACCTCTACGGAAGGGTTCTCTGATATGATGTATCTAATAAAGGGATTTTCAGTAGGATCGCTTGCTTTTTTGGGGGTGGTTTCCCTTTTTTCAAAAATCAGGCAAATTTTCTCAGATTGTTGGTTTTGGGATGGTAACAAATAATTTTATATACATAGAATCAGCATAAAAAGCAGATACTTCCAGTGTAGCAATTTTCATGAGAATTCTATTTTTAGTTTTGGTGAATTTGGGCCCAAGTCACTTTTTTCTTCCAGTTTTTTTTATCACAAACTATTTTGTAAGATTCCCTTGGGACGAAAATTTCTTTGAACCTGTTTTAGCTGAATAGGACAATAAAAAGAAATATAGTCAATTTGACAGCTGGATAGTTAAGTTTGAATATGTTGTTTATCTTTCGCTATTCTATTTTTAATATTTAAATATATAAGAGATTTAAGTTCGAGGGGGAGGATTGTCCTGTTATTAAAGAGGTATATTTTATGTGGCCGCTATAAAATCAAAACGTGGTATCTATGCAGGCAGGATGATTTTTGAGTACCCCTACTCTTTCTAGTCACGGCACCAAGCTTGGCTATCTTGCTTATTTCAAGAAAGGGATATGACGGAATGGGGTTATTGTGAAACATACACCAAAAGATAGCCTAAAAAACGGTAATACCGAAAATGAAAACGGTACTTTAAAACAAGTTAGGGGAGGAATATATCCAATTTGGATCTGATTTTTAGATTTCCTGAAAAGTGCTATATAGCGAGCAAAAGCCACAAAAGCCGGTTCCATACGTCATTTTCCGGTGTCCTTTAGAAGAAAAAAGCAAGATTGGTGTTGTCTTGACTGCTGTTGTTTTAGTATCAAAAGAAAAAAGCGGTTTCATACGTCATTTTCCGGTGTCCTTTAGAAGAAAAAAGCAAGATTGGTGTTGTTTTGACTGCTGTGGTTTTAGTATCAAAAGAAAAAAGCGGTTTCATACGTCATTTTCCGGTGTCCTTTAGAAGAAAAAAGCAAGATTGGTGTTGTCTTGACTGCTGTTGTTTTAGTATCAAAACCGAATCAAGACAACAGAACTTGAGAAAGAAGTTCCTGGCGATAGTTTTTGGTTAATTCAGTCGAGGTTGCATAGCATGTGATGTTATTTGTGAGTAAGGCCTTTTATGTATGTCACCACTTGGTCTGATTCGGTAATTTCTCTATTAACCAAAAAGTCTTGAGTGAAAGGGTATTCCTTTGAAGCTGATAATAGAGTTCTCTATGTTTAAGGTCCACATTATGTGAGTTTGCGTTTGCTCTCTTGATCCATGTCCAAACCATATTGATTGGCAAACCAATAGCTGTACTTTTGGCACTTGCTTGCCAGGCATCACGACTGACACAAAGTTAGTCATGAATCTTAGCGGAAAGAATTTTCCTATGCACTGCATGGATTGCATCAGTCTGGCAAAAATGAAATAAGTATGAAATAAACGGACCATGTGATTCATAATTTAATCCTCTATCTGCAAACAATAATCATTTCACATAATTTAGAAAATTCTGGAATTTTCCGTTACCAGAGTTTGAAAAGCCTGATTTCGTTTTAATTTTCGGTTTTCTCGGAATATGGGGTCTAAGCTGCCCCACCCACAACCCTTTAGCCTGTCCCCAAACACGGAATTAGATGTGTTCAAACGGATTTTTGGTCGCTATCGATACTGACCAGTGCTCAGGCACCGATATATTGCAGAAACAATTAAGTCATGAACTTGTTTCATGTCCAACGGCACTGTTTAAGGTTATGCAAAGTGGAAGCACTATCTTAAGAACTGGCAGTAATTGTGCTTTATTATAACTTCCGAAAGACTATCTTACCATCGAAAAGTTGCCAGCTGAATTACCGAGTTTCCAATAGGCAGCAAGTGTGGGAATTGTTGTTGATTTTATGCCCTTTATAATAGGCCAACCTCCTAGGAGGGATAAAAGTTTAGTAGACTTTGCTAAAAGGACTTTTACAGATCTCCTTGGGAAGCTTCCCAAACAAACAACCCAGATGCATGTTGTAGCAGATCGATATGATGGACTGTTTAAAGACATTGAGGGTTGTGAAGTTGTTTCTTTGAAGACAGTAGTGGTTACTATGAACGGCGTGGAAACAGGCCTGGAAAATTGTTTTGAATTTGACCGAATATGGTTCTTGACATCTGGGATTCTATCCTGCTTGATATCCTAAGTAATGCAAAGCTTATAGAATGCATGTTTGACCTTTGGACCGGTATTGACCGCAAAGTACTTGCTTTTCCAGCGTGCCTATCTGGAGGATTTGCAGGTAGAACTGGAGTAGTTCAGCTGCTTCCAGGTAACCAGACTGTAAACTGCGAGAGATTTGCCAATGAACTGAGCAGCATGTATGAAGAAGCGGATACCCGAGTCGCTCTTCTCATGGGTTTCTGTGCCAGGATGTGGTGCACGGATGTAATAGTGGAAGCAAATGACACAGACTGCGTGATCATCTTGTTTCATGTCTTTTAAGACGATTGAAAAGCAAAGCCGTGCGACTCCTAATGTTTTGGTTCGCTTGCAGGACAAAGTCTTTTCGATAACTGAACTTGCAAATAGACTCCCACCGTATCTAGTGAATTCAATTGCGTTTTTTCATTGTTTCACCGATTCTGATACTGTGAGCTTCGTTTTCTCCAAAGAGAAGAAGACGATCCTTAGAGCAGCCGTGCCATGGTTACCTCGAATATCTGCTCTTACTGGGCAGATTTTGGAACAAATCAACCGAGTAGTTGAGCCAGAGGAAGATATTATGAAGCTATATTGCAAGATTTTGATTGCCTCATACAGAAAATCAGAGGAATTTTCGTGGTTGAATGACCTCCGTGTTCACTTGTTGCCTCGCCGAAAAACGCTGAAGAGCCTGCCTCTAACCGACGACTCCTTTGCCTCACATGTGAAAAGGTGCATTTACCGGTGGTCCATTATGCTGCAAGCCCTTATTCCTCGCCCCTCGTACCTTTCTACGCTTGATTTTGGATAAGAGATGAAGGGCAGATGCATAATACCCATAAATCAACCCTTCCTGCTTGGTCATCCACTATTCAGAAAACTTCGCCATATTTCAAGTGTAAATCTTGTGGATAAAAATGTCCATGTGCAGATAGAGGCTGCGATATTTTGTGCTCTTGTTGTTGGAAGTGCTGCGAGGCCGAGGCTGATTCAGACGAGGAATAATTGTGTGTGACTTGAAATGGAGGGACACTAGGAAAAAAACCGTAATGAATTCGGGAATGTGAGTATTTAATAAATAGTGTTAATTCTGACTTTATTTAGTTTTTTACCTGCGTCATTGCTGCCATTGTTTCTAACTAATCGTTTTGGTTTGTTATGAAGACATTCTATGGCCTCTAGGTATTTCTATCTCGTATTTGAGCGGAAAACTGCACCTCAAACTTTGTGGAAGATGTATTTTCTTGCATCAAACTCCAAATATAATAAAATTTCAAGTTTCAGAGGGTTCCAACCCTCACAAACAAGTGCCGTTGGTATTTTTCGAGTCAGCATGGTCGATTTAGTTGGGGGAGGGGTAGGCTAATTTTTGTACCTGCCCCATTCCTTCGTGGTATGTTTCAGATTTTCAATACCTGGCGCCCGGACTATTCTGTAAACTAATCTAAGGTGTAGGAAATTGCATAAAGACAAGTCTACATCTGTTATACTCTACGGAAGCGATAAATCTTTCTGTAATTTCGGTTTAGTTTGATTTTCTTTTAAGATTAAATGCATAATAGTTAAATAGATTATTGGTTAAATAAATTGATCCCTTTGCTAGGAATCCTTATCGTTTAAAATTTACTGTATTTTGTTTCATTTTGCATGCAACTTAATTGCTCTGTTTATTTGAGAGTTTTTTCCTAAAAGTATTAAAAATAAATTTATTCCTACGAAAAAATATCCTGAAATATATTCCCTGTCACCCAACCACCGCTGCTATTTTTGCGTCCGCCCCCCCTGGAAAATTTTCTGCCGGCGCCCTTGAAAAGGGCTTGTTTTAAAACTCAAATTACAATCGATAATTTCTGTTTCATGGTTTAGAGCAGTGACTCCCAAACAATTTTGGACCAAAGTTGAGGCTCAGGTTTTTCAAAATTAAGGCTCCGAAGAATAGCCAACCGAAGGGTGCACGTCATATCAATGGCCCACCAAAATATTGCCGTGGCCTACTGGCAAGCCTGCCCCCCCCCACGTTGGGAACCAAGGATCTAGAGCTTATAGGGGGAAGGGGTAACTACCTCTCCTTCTAAATTTGGGCCAGAGGTCCCATTATGGAAAAAGGTAATTTGATGTTGCAAGTAAATGCAGATATTCCAAGAAGAATGACTCAAATAAGCAAAATCTATTTTCCAGGTACTAATGCTCTTACTCCCCCAGGAGAAAATAACTGAAATGACATAAACTGAATGAGTAGGAAAAGTTTAAAAGAATAAATACATTTTATACCTTTGTGAAAGCAATATCAAAACAGGTTTAGTACGTATTTCATGAATGTTAGGTATGTCATAACGCAATTAGATCAGAATCCTGCAAGAAATTTAGCCTGCATGGTTCAAATACCCCAGATAAATTTTTTCTGCTATTTCCTTTCCTTAGAGGCCGGTTCAGATGGAGGGACAGCCTTACCCAGTACTTCTCCATGATCGGTACTGATCTCCAAAAAGCAGTCACGCTTGCGCAGGACCGTTCGAAATGGAGGCAAAGAGTCTCATCTCTCTCTACGCTGGAACACCAGCAGGAGCCTTAAATAAAGTAAGTCCATTTCCTATCCTTCCCTTTCCCTCCCCTCCGTAGCTTGAAATACATAAAAATGTTATACCTATTTTGAATCAAAATCCCTTACGGATCATTCGGGTAATGATCCTAAGCGATTAAATGTTAATCATTAAATTCTTTAAGATCGCAGCACGAATGTTCTAAACCGAAACACATTAATTACCAAAATAGTTACCAAAATAATTACCAAAATAGTAAATTACCAAAACAGTTTTGTTTGTCATTAAATTTTGTTTTTAAGGGTTTGTCATGCATTTGATTATGAATCTAAGGCTAATGCTATAATTCACAAGTTGAATATCATTAGGCACCTTCTTCTGCACGACCACTTCCACTTGGACTGCTTCTGCCATGTTCCTACAACTAATTAGAATCAAATTTTATCATTAATTAAACGCATTAGCTTACGGCATTGCTGTTAAGACACCAGAAATATGTCAATTAGAAATGAACAAAAATTAAATATATAGAAAGCTTAGTTTTCCCGTGAAAAATAAAGAGTGCAATTAATGCTAAAAATGAGAGAAAACTAGTTTTTAGAAAATGTCTATCGTAAAACGGTCAGAAATAATTATCAACGACGGGTTGATTCCACTATTTTTTTTTTACCTATTTAGAATTTCATAAAAAGGCTCAATTTGGTTTTTTATTCTTTTTACTCGCTTAAAAGACTAAAACGGTATGGTTATTTTCTTTTCCTTTCTTAGATACACTTAAGCAACTGATTGGCAAAATAAAATTATGAGAAAATTAAGTCAAAGCAATTAAAACACACTTCTTAACCCGGAAGTATACTACCATAATATCTCTTTTTCTCTCTGGTAGAAGTCTCTCTGTGGAAAAGAACTAGTACTGCTTATTCTGAGATGTTCTATTATTTACTAGGAGATAGGTTCTAGACAGCAAAAATATTCTTGAGTTGCTTAGCAGTAGCTGAAGCCAACTTTACTGTTGGCAACCAACTTAAACTATGAGCTGCAAGTTTTCCCTATGTCATTTAATCAATTTTAGAATCTAGTTTCCATTTAAAGTAAAGCATAGCATATATTAAATACGTAACCTAACCCAGCCTAGGTACCTTGCCCCCCCCCCTAAACCCCAAAAACAATCGTTTAAATATTGTAACGCATTGAGAAACCACGGCTTTGCAATGATTTATCTATAGCGGTATCTTGCAAATAGCCCGTTTGACGGGTTTCGTGACTGGTTTCCTTGATACAATTTATATCAGTGGGCCCGCATAATGCACCAGTACCAACCAATGAAAAACCATAATTAACAGATGAATAAAATTAAATAAAAGCCAAAATTAGAAGAATTAAAACCAAATGCCTAACCTGGTTTCTTCTTTAAAAATATGGCAAGCCAATGTGGTTTATGAAATTATAAGTTTTGAGCAATACGTTCTGTTTCAGGCAAAATACTGGAAACGGAAATAGGAGATTCTTTTCATGTTTCTTAGCATATAACTATCAAACATTTCTTGGTAACGAACTGTAAGTAAGGAGCCACTCGACCCAATAGTTACAGAAACTCTCAAAAAAGAGTTTTGATAACAATTATTACATCAGAATAATAGAGTTTTTATAGTGTTTTATTATATATAAAACTCATTAGGTCTGATCAAGCATATACACAAGATACTCTTGACCCCCCCCCCTAAAATTTTGAGATTAATAAAATTTCCTCTATAAATATTGATTTCTATTGTGTTTCTTGTAATTTGTCTTTTTGATTTTTACCCCACCCTCCACATTCAAATATTAGCACTTTCAAATACATTTATGTAAGCGTGTCTGGTATAAATAAAAGTTCTTTAAAAGTCGAATGTTTTGCAAAACTTGACTTAAAAAAATGTCACTACGCCCCTGATAAAGCGAAGAAAGCAAAATTAAAAGAGAAAATGTGATAGCTGAAACCAGATGTATATGCAGAAAGTTTTTAGAATTATATATTTACATATTTTAGGAATTTGTTTGGTAAGCCTAACGTAATTGGGGAGTTTTAGTTACTAGAACCTATGAAAATTATTTTCTTTGCCAAGAGATCTTTGGGCTTGGGCCCCCTCCTCAAAGCTCAGGTAGACAACTTGTTTTCACTTTTTAATTGTTTGTGGTTTAGTTTGTAAGTCACGAATTTTAAAAGACACTGGGCTCTATTCTTGAGACTAGCCCATTTTTACGTTTCATTATTTTTATTTTATTGTTGTAATTATATGCCCTTCCCTGTATACGGCGAGAGTTTATTTGCATGATCCATATAATTTTGTTTTTAATGAAAGAAACATACCAACTTAAATTAAATTAAAGGTTGTAAACTAATCTATGCCACTTATGTTTGCATTAAGTATACGAATTTGTACATCTAATTCACCGGTTCTTTCTCATATCCATTTGCTTTTGCTATGTTTTAATCTAAATTTATTTCTTTTTAATTTACTACTGTCGACATTAATTGAAAACATATTTCTAGGATTTTAATGGTATTTAAATATTTTGAAGCTAATATATTCGATATCTATTCATGAATATTTTTTCAAGGATTTACATGAAGAAGGATTCCCAAGGAATAATTAATGGGTGCTTCTCCTTCTCTATGCTATATGAATTTTGTTTACATATTTTCCTTTACTTCTAACGGTTTCTATGCTTTATGATTATGGTTTCCTTGCCCTAAGAGGGCTGGGGATATGGACTACTTGGGTCCCCCGTGGTTACTTCCCCATGAATTTTATCTCGTAGCATAATCCGATTTTTAGAAAATAATTTCTATGATCTTCTTGTTTAAGTAATCTTTCCTCGAGTCATATTATCAGGAAGTTTTAGAAAGGGAATCCAACTTCGTCCCAAAGAGACTCCTGTTTGTAATATCCTGATTTCGATTACATTTTTTATAGAATTTTCAATTCAGGAGATTTTTAGAAAAATTTAATGGTGTTTTAATAGCAATAAATCTGTATGCAACCAACTTGAACTATGAGCTGCTAGTTTTCCTTATGTCTTTTAATCAATTTTAGAATCTAGTTTCCAATTAAAGTGAGAAACATAAAAAAAGGGAGCCTGACTTTTTCCTCATATTTCCTGCGGAATAGTTTGGTGAATATCCATCCATGGTTACTTATAAACTATTGTAGATTTCGTCTTGAAAATCGTTCTCCAGAAATTTCAGTTCGAGTCTGAAAATCAGAAATATTTATAAAAAAAAGATTCAGAAACTTTTTTTTATATATTATTGTTTTAACGTTTAATTCCCAGCACAAAATAAGTAGCGAAGCCAGAGGATAGACTTTTTGGGCGCTCTAATCCCTTCTCCTATACCCAGATTGTAAGTAAATACGCACTTTCTAATGATTTAGTCACTTTTTGGAAAACGATAATTAAACATTTTACCAATATCAGTTGGAACTTCATGAAATTATGATTCTGATGCCACATTTGAGGACACATCAATCTCTTACTGATTAGAAAGAAATTCTAAATTTTACATAATACAGTAAAATCAAACAGTTCTTGGTAACGAACTGTAAGTAAGGAGCGACCCGGCTCAATAGTAACCGAAACTCTAAAAAATGCAATTTTAATACCAGAAGA
Organism: Artemia sp. Kazakhstan ARC1039; assembly: GCA_029168905.1. Lineage (NCBI taxonomy): Eukaryota > Metazoa > Arthropoda > Branchiopoda > Anostraca > Artemiidae > Artemia > Artemia sp. Kazakhstan ARC1039. Next base: position 12,223 of record JAQQPU010005196.1, on the reverse strand, counting down.
TATATCAAAAGAATTGGATTTCTTTGCTGATTTCAAATATATAAGTCTCATCAAGTTTAGTCTTACCCATCAAAAGTTACGAGCCAGAAAAAATTTGCCTTATTTTCGGAAAAAGGGGAAACACCTCCTAAGAGTCATAGTATCTTAATGAAAATCAAACCATCAGATTCAGCGTAACAGAAAATCCTATTGTAGATGTTTCAAGCTCCTATCTGTAAAATGTGGATTTTTTTTATTATTTTTTGCCAGAAGAAAAATTACGGATGCGTGTTTATTTGTTTGATTTTTGTTTTTTTTTCCAGGGGTGATCGTATCGATCCAGTACTCCTAGAATATCATGAGAAGGCTCATTTCGAACAGAAATTAAAAGTTCTAGTGCCCTTTTTAAGTGACCAACAAAATTGGAGGGCAACATGGCCCCCTCCCACGCCCATTTTTTTGCCGAAGTCACCCAATCAAAGTTTTGGGATAGCCATTTTGTTCAACATAGCCTAAAATTTAATAAATATGTCTTTAAGGTTGTCTTAATCCTCCATAGTTTTCGGAGGAGGGGCTGCAAGTTATGAACTTTGCTCATTGTAAAATAATTCGTGGTAACGATCTGTAAGTAAGGAGCGACCCGGCTCAATAATAACCGAAACTCTAAAAAACTGAATTTTGATACCATTAGAAGCATCAAAAGAATTGGATCTTTATGCTTATTTCAAATAGATAAGTTTCATCAAGGTTAGTCCTACCTATCGAAAGTTACGCGCCAGAGAAAATTTGTCCAATGTTTGAAAAAAGGGGGAAACACCCCTTAAATGTCATAGAACCTTAATGAAAATCCCATCGTCCGATTAAGCGTATCAGGGAACCCAACTTTAGAGGTTTCAAGCTCCTATCTGCAAAAATGTGGAATTTTGTATCTTTTACCAGAAGAATGATTACGGTTGCGTGTTTTTTTTTTTTTTTTTTTTTTTTTTTTTTTCTTTCTTTTCCCAGGGGTGATAGTATCGACCCAGTGGTCTTAGGATATTGCGGGAGGGCTCATTCAAACGGAAATTAAAAGTTCTAGTGCCGTTTTTTAGTGACAAAAAATGGAGGGAAACTAGGCCCCCTCCCACGCTCATTTTTCCCCCAAAGTCACCCGATCAAAATTTTGAGAGAGCCGTTTTGTTCAAAAAGGTCGAAAAATATAATAACTATGCCTTTGAGGATGACATAATCCCCCACAGTCTACTGGGGAAGGGCTGCAAGTTATGAACTTTGCTCAATGTTTACATATAGTATTGGTTACTGGGAAGCATACAGACGTTTTCAGGGGAAATTTTTGCTGGTTGGGCGGGGGGGGGGGGGGGTCGGGGGTTGCGTGGTAGGATCTTTCCACGGAGGAAGTTTTCATGGGGGAAGAAACATTGTTATGAAGGGGGAGCCCGATTTCCCAGCATTATTAAAAAAGAACAATCAGAAATTAAATAAAAAAAATAAGTTTTTCAACTGAAAGTAAGGAGCAACATCAAAACTTAAAACGAACAGAAATTATTACGTATATGATTGGGTTCGCCCCTAGTCAATACCTCGCTCTTTAAGCTAAAGTTTTTCAGTACTTTCATAAGAGCTATTTATTCTAATTAACGGCCTTTGTGATTAAGGGGTCATTTTTAAAGAATGGGAACAAAATTTGAACTTTAGCGTTAAGAGCGAGGTATTGACTAGGGGGCGAACCCCCTAATATACGTATTGAAAATATATGAATATAGAAATTCGTTAGAGAAGTTAATTCGCATGTTACGTATATTTATTACTAATAAAAATGTTCGTAAATAAAATTAAAGAACTTTCTAGAAAGCCATATAACCAAAAAAAGTAAAATTGATATGCAAATTTCGTTTTAATTATATATATACGGTGAGCCAAAATCAAAACCTGCATTAATTCAAAAACGTTCAGAAATTAAATTTAAAAAAAAACAAGTATGTTTAACTGAAAGTAATGAGCAACATCAAAA